>JAUPMG010278192.1:0-18664 GCA_031762675.1 Pachysandra terminalis | reverse complement strand
CTCAGAGTTCATTATGCTTCTATATTTATAAGACTCCTCCTAGTTCATTAGCCGAACTAGACGTCTCAGTTAACCAAAGCAATCCTTCGACAGACCGAAGACTAGTCGAGCTAGCCTTCGATCGGTTAAAGGGGATTCTTGATCGATCGAAGGGGTACCGGTTAACCAAAGAGGCTTTTAGGTTAACCGAACAACCCAGAACAGACACAGAAGATAGGTTACTATAATTGTAACTGAAAAGGCTTTGGCCGGTTGAACACCAACCGAATCCCTCCTCAGTTAATCGAAGGAACCCCTTGGTTAACCGAGGAAACAAGAACAACGCAGGCTTGCTTGCTGTATTTCGAACCGAAGAGGACCCTTCGGTTAATCAAAGAACTCAAAAAGTTAAGAATTAATGTACTTTAATTCTAATTAAATTTGTGCCTTTTAAAATATTGATTGGAGTACTGTGGCATGATTTAATTAATTATTAGCATGCTTATATGATATTAACATGTGAATAAAATCTCAATTAAGATTTTTTAATTTCAACACCCTGCAAGACTGAGTTCAAATATAAAGCCCGGTTATGGTTCCCATGAGGAACCATCGCACCCTCCTTGCCGAATGTGATCACACCATCATCTGCTACTTTTGTTGCACAAGCCTCCTCTGCCTCCTGTAGAGACAACCTCTGGGCATAAGCCCAAATAGCAATCTGCTCCTGCCATGAGAAGTCAATCTCCTTGAGGCCCTCCTCGAGGCGCTGATACTTGGGCAAGACAAGCCCTCGAGTAACAACTTCTCTTTCCAACTCGGAGAAAACAACATTTACTATCTCCTTAACCTTCTGAGTAGGTAAGGGATCAGTATGCACCAATTCAGGTTGCAGATCAACTTCCCCAAGCTTTACTCAAGCATGATAAATTCTTCTCAAAGCATAACAGTCAAAAGTCCAATGCCTGACATGCCGATGGAACTTTAAAAATCGGGGGTGCTTCATATCTTTGGCATACGGGTCCTTCCTTACGTGAGGCAGTGATACGATTGTCCTTAATCCAATTTTTTAGGACATCGAGCTGAGCTGAAGAGGCAATCTCGCTCAGGCGAAATAGGACGATCATCTCTTTCTCCGTCTCTCTTCGACTTCTTCGAAGAGCATCCTTCTACAAGGGCACTCTCGGCTCCTCTCTTCTTCTCTGAAGACTTCTTGCTACTGCTCAAAGATGGCACCGAAATACCCGTCCTTCGAGCTGAACAGACTTGGATTCATCTACATTCTCCGTATAGATCATGACCAAACCTCAGAACCTTCTTACATAATCTACCAAACCTTTTGTGGGGCAATGGTGCTCCAAATTGAGGTGTATAATGATGTAAACCTCTTACGTAATAAAAAATTCTTCTAGAAGAGGGAAGCCATGTCTTCCCACGTATACACCGAACCTGGCTCGAGGTTGTTGTACCAGGTATAAACCTTTTCAGACAAGGACTTCGAAAACTCTCAAACGCAAATCATGATCCGAGGTGTAAGCCCCTAACGCCTCAATAAAGCGATTGATATGTTCCTTCACATTCTTGGTCTAGCCAGTAAACTTCAGGGACTTAGGACTCACATCGAATACGGTTTTTGCAATAGTGAGGCAGGATACGGGGGTCGAAAGTCACTATCGACCAAATCAGCATCTCGGAGATGAGACCTTTTCAGAAAAGCCTCAGCGTCCGCCAGAGTGGTGAAATGTTAAGCAACAAGTACTGTAGGAGGTGATGGAGTGATAGTGGGAGGTGATGGCGATGGTGCCAAGGACGGTTAGATCGGCTGGGGAGGAGGTAGATCAGTAGGAATGGGATCGATGACGGGCCTGACTACCTCCTCTTGAGGAACTGGTGGTGGGGGGGTGTTGGGTAGCAACAAGTTGCTAAGCAACTACATGGTGAGCTAACAAAGCCATTAACTGAAGTTGTTACATGACTCACATGAACTCTGCAAGTCGCTATGGTAGCATCGGGACCATGAGGGGTTGCATGTGGGGCTGCTGGAGCGGCAACCATAAGGAGGAGCAGGCACCTCAATAAGAGGAAGGGGATCTACCCCGAGACGAGGGAAGTCGAGAGCAGCAACAGGGCCATGAGCTCCAACAAGAGGTGGATTTTGTATGGTTGTTTTGAAAGATAACCCGAACACGAACAATCTGAGTGAGAAAGCAAACAGTAAAAGAGTTAAGAGAACACCACAGGATCCCCAGCGGAGTCGCCAAAATGGAAATGATCAAATTAGTAGATAAGCAGGATTAATCAAGGATAATGACAAGAAATATCATTAACAAGGTGATAATCACGGAAAGCTTGATAGTCTACCAACCTGAGTGATGGAGGGCTCGAAAACCTATCTTGCACTGGCCTAAACCACGTGTTGGCCATTCCAATGCAAGGTACCCCGTTTTACAAAACAATGAATGAAGTAAAATCAAGGGAGAAAAGGGTCAAAAGAATTTTAGGAATGCTCAGAGAGAACACACAAAGAAGCTTTGAAGATCCTCTTGCACAGAAGTTCAAAGTTCTAAAATCCTGGGAAATATCAAAAATCTGCTCCTTTGTCCAATGGAAATGTAGGCTTTTATAGCCAAAAGCCTCGGACAAATCAATGCTCAAACGATAAGTGTCACCACTCGAGAACCACATGCAACATGCAAACTCCACATGTTGCACTTTGAACAACGTGAGAGTCATGCACGGAGACAATCCACTCGTTAAATGGTACGTAAGACTCGACTGTCACTTAGATGATGGCATTGAGTGCTTATGCGCCATTCCCGAGTTGCAAGTAGAATCGATGTGAGAGACATTTGGCATGATTGATGGAAGCATACACGCTTTCTCTGTGGTATTCAGTCCCTTGATGTGACTCCACCCACGTGGGCCTAATGGGACTTTCTCTCTGGCCCTCCATTCCTAAAGGTTTCTCTATATTCCTCCCATTTCCTCTACTTAAATTGATTATGCGAATCCAAGAGACTTGGGGTGCTATTCCTGAGTTGAAATCATGCGGGCCTGTTGTCAGGGAGGTCAGTTCCCTAATAATAAGGCAAGTGAAGTATATATTGACCGTTTGAAATAAATGCGCCACGACATCGGATTGACTGCTTTTGAGATTCGTGGCAGTAGCCTCAAACATCATTCTACAGCCTCAAGTAACCTCGTGGTTATGCAACGACTTGTAATCTTAAGACGGTTACCTCAAGTAATAGCTTGAGATAAAAGCGTGATTCGTAACACCGAAATGATGATGTTACGTTAGTTTCCCCGACGCTTGAGGCAATTCCCTCATATATCGGGGATTTTATAAGTGGCAATACATGAGCCATTTCAAAGAAGCTGGTCCGCTATAAGGATACAATATGACGAATTCGACCTTCTGACGAATTGACCATGTCAGGGTGGTTAAGCCCTGACGAATTAAACCATCTTGAGGTGGTTAGTCCCTGACGAATTAGACCATCTTGGGGTGGTTAGGCTCTAACAGATTAGACCATCTTGGGGTGGTTAGGCTCTAACAGATTAGACCATCTTGGGGTTGTTAGGCCTTAACGAATTAGACCATCTCACGATGGTTAGGCCCTGACAACTTCAACTATCTCAGTGTGGTTAGGCCCTAACGAATCAGATCATCTCAAGGTAGTTAGACCCTGACGAATCAAACCATCTCAAGGTGGTTTGGCCATGACGAATTCGACCATCTCAGGGTGGTTATGCCCTGACAAATTCAACCATCTCGAGGTGTTTAGGAATCAATCATCTCAAGGTGGTTAGGCTCTGACAAATTAGACCATCTCAGGGTGGTCAAATCCATCAGAATTGGTGGATAGAAGGCTTTCCCCGACACCAGTAGGCCCTTGATTGCTTGAGGGACCATACTACAAAGCAGGGCCCACGCCTCAACAGGGGTTGCTTCTTACCAGAGCTGGACTCGCCTCTTTCCAACCCAAAGAAGTACCTCGAATAGAAACGTCAAAGAAAACTCGACGTAAGAGCAATTATATATTATTTTCCCTTGATACCAGATGGCATTTTGCCATTGAATTAATTTCAATTTGCAAATCGCCTCGTCATCATCAATATCACTCTTCTTTTTTTAATTTTTTCTTTTATGTTTTAGGATTTGCATTAAAGCGGAGCTCGTACTTACACATGGTTTGACTGAATCACTTGTATTGTGGCGAGTAGTGATACAAGTTGCAAACGTAGTACTTGCCATCTTGAAGACTATGAAGTATGAAGACAAACTGATTCAGTCATTTGTTTTTAAAGGAGGAGTGGAGATGTACTAGATTTGATAATTACAGTTCAATGATCATTTCCTTTTGGCGGTGAGTAATTCCCCAAGTGCTGCAAGTATATTTTTATGAGCTAATACCATTATCTTCACCAAACCAAAGATAGATCTTAAGGGCATGTTGACAAAGAAGAGAGAGAGAGAGAGAGAATGGTAAAAATAATCTAAGATTTTAAGCAGTCATGGTAAAGAATTGTTATTGGGATGCCTAATGAGATGGTATATCTTTCATCAAGGAGAATTTTCAAGGATAAACACACTTGCCATATTGAAAAATGGAGGCTTCACTATACAGACTACTGACAAACCAAATCCAACCAGACATGTGAACAAACACCTTGATTATGGTCATTACCACTACTGACAATGAGCACCCAACAAGCTCCAATGCTCGCACATGTTATAATACGGCACAATTTTACATTAATCGCTTCATAGCTTTGGAAAATACATGGTGAACTATAACAATTTATAGATATATTTTGTATGATGATTAAGAGTTATAAGTTCTAAAAATATATCTTAGTCTGTATTTTGATCATTTTAGAATTGAATATGATTTAATTCTATGTATGTGATCTTTGATTATGAGATACATGATTAAAACTCAAAAGAACTAAGGTCAATAAAAAGCATTCTTTATATATATATATATTCCAATAGAAGCAAAGGTGACAATTAGATCACCTCTCTGTTCAGTGGGGCAGCATATTCAGGTGACAATTAGATCACCTCTCTGTTCAGTGGAAGATAGGATTTCAAGGGCAGCATAGCATATTCAATTGGTTCAGTTAGTTAGCAAAATTGTAGTTTTGCCCTCATAAAGGAGAGCAGATCCTATGTTAGCAAGCTAATAAGATCCCTCTTGGTAGCTGAAACAACCTCGAGGGCAAAATTGTAATTTTGCCTCATAAAACAACTCAGGTGAGGACAAAATTATAACTTTGCCCTCGAGGTTGTTTCAGTAGGAGGATCTCCTGTTAGCTTGCTAACAGACGATCCTCCCCCCTCAAAAAGTAATAACTCAGGTGAGGGCGTTGTTTCAACTAACAGGAGGATCTCCTGTTAGCTTGTTAACAGAGGATCCTCCCCCAAGTTATTTATATGCTGAGTTATATAGGGATTGGTTACATGATGCAGTGATATAAAACAAGCTTTATCATTGTAGTTCTTTGATCTTTAAAGAATATGGCATATTAATTATTTTTTGCACCTAAATATTTTATTTGTAATTTTCAATTACACAGGATTAAGTATGGAAGTACAATACAAGAGAATAAAACCCTAACTCATGAAAATTGGAATAATAATATTACACTGGGAAGTCTAACTGTGAAATGACAAAGCACCTACATCAGGTCTTACAATTCACCATTTCCTTATTTTCAATTCCCATTGCCATGCCCACGACCTTCACCGTAACCCGAACCAGTCTCTGAGCCACATCCTGAACCTTATCCCTCGCCACTGTCATAAACTTCACCATAACCTGAACAAGACCCAGCTAGATCCTGAACCATAGCCCTCATCACAGCAAGATACACACATGCAACCTTCACCTAAAATTCATGAAAACTAGAAATAGCACCAAGATACTAGAAATAGCACCATGACCCTAGGTAATCTAACTGTAAAATGACTCAAAACTAACATTACATCTATAAATTCACCATTTCCTTATTTATATACACCACAGTGCAACTCAGGCTCATAAATTTAAATCCCCTCATTTTCCATTCCCAAGACCTTCACCTTCACCGTAACCAGAACCAGATCCTGAACCATGGCCCTCACCTCTCCCCTGACCTTCACCATAACCTGAGCCAGATCCTGAACCGGAACCCTCACCGCGGCCGGAGCCAGACCCCGCACCAAGTTATTCATCACTACCAGAGCCTGAACCAGTTCTAGAACCTGCGTAGGACCCAGCATATGAACCTGCTTCTGAGCCAACTCCAGAGCAAGAGCCGGACCCGGAGCCTGATGCAGAAGCTGAGCCAGAACAAGAACTTGAACCCAACCCAAAGCCAGAGCCTGAACCACTGCCACCTCCAAGACCAAGGCCAAGCCCTGCACCCAGTCCAATTCCGAGACCACCACCACCCAAGTTCAAGCCCAAGTTTTTCCTTGCAACCCAGCTTTCAGATGTAAAGACAAAGGTAGCAAGAAGCAAAGCAATAAAAGTTAAAGACTTCAACCCAGCCATAATGTGTTTGAACTTGAACTTGATGAAAGACTGTTTAAGGTTCAAAGATTGTTAGCAAAGCTTACTAAGGAGGGGAGGTGTACAACTTTGATTGTTAGCCAAGCTTACTAGTTGGATATTTGACTTAGGTCAACCCAGTTGACCCACTAAGATGGGTCGACTCGGGTCCTTACTTGATGGGACATTCATATTAGGCTAGAGACCTACTGTGTGAGACTCCCTC
This sequence comes from Pachysandra terminalis, assembly GCA_031762675.1. Taxonomy (NCBI): domain Eukaryota; kingdom Viridiplantae; phylum Streptophyta; class Magnoliopsida; order Buxales; family Buxaceae; genus Pachysandra; species Pachysandra terminalis. The sequence goes on along the minus strand of JAUPMG010278192.1, from coordinate 11,920 downwards.
CTAGTTCATTATGCTTCATACGTTGGATCCCTCTCTCTCTCTCTCTCTCTCTCTCTCTCTCTCTCTCTCTCTCCAAGTTCATTATGCTTCTATATTTATAAGACTACTCCTAATTCATTAGCCGAACTGGACTTCTCAGCTAACCAAAGCAATCCTTCGACGGACCGAAGAGCAACCAAAGACTAGTCGAGCTAGCCTTCGATCGGTCGAAGGGGTACCGGTTAACCAAAGAGGCTTTTAGGTTAACCGAACAACCCAGAACAAACACAAAAGATAGGTTATTGTCATTGTACCTGAAAAGGCTTCGGTCGGTTGAACACCAACCGAAGCCCTCCTCGGTTAACCGAAGGAACCCCTCGGTCAACCAAGGAAACCAGAACAATGCAGGCCTGCTTGCTGTATTTCGAACCGAAGAGAACCCTTCCGTTAATCAAAGGACTCAAAAAGTCAAGAATTAATTTACTTTAAATCTAATTAAATTTGTGCCCTTTTATAATATTGATTGGAGTACTATGGCATGAATTAACTAATAATTTGCATGCTTATATGATATTAACATGTGAAAAAAATCCTAATTAAGAGTAATTAGTGTCAAAACCCTGCAAGACTGAGTCAAATACAAAGCTCAGTCATGGTTCCCATGAGGAACCATCATATCCTCCTTGCCAAATGTGATCACACCATCATCTGCTACTTTTGTTGCACAAGCCTCCTCCGCCTCCTGCAGAGACAACCTCTGAGCATAAGCCCAAATAGCAACCTGCTGAGAAGCCAATCTCCCTGAGGCTCTCCTCGAGGTGCTGATACTTGGGTAAGACAGGCCCCTCTCTGAGTAAAACCTTCTCCTTCCAGCTCAGAGAAAACAACATTTACTATCTCCTTAACCATGCGAGTGGGTAAGAGATCAGTATGCACCTGTTCGAACTACAGATCAACTTCCTTGACCTTTACTCGAGCATGATAAATTCTTCTCAAAGCAAAACAGTCAAAGGTTCAATGCCTGACATGCTGATGAAACTTACAAAATCGGGGGTGCTTCATATCTTTGGCAGTCAGGTCCTTCCTTATGTGAGGCAAAGTGCTACGATTGTCCTTAATCCAATTTTTTAGAAGGACATCGAGTTGAGCAAGAGAGGCAATCTGGCTCAGGCAGAATAGGACGATCATCTCTTTCTTCGTCTCTCTTCGGCTTCTTCGAAGAGCGTCCTTCTACATGGGCACTCTCGGCCCCTCTCTTCTTCTCTGAAGACTTGTTGCTGCTGCTCAAAGACGGCACCGAAATACTCGTCCTTCGATCTGACTCGATCAGATGAGTGAAACTCGAGATATTCAAGTTCTCGAGATGAATCCAATACTCGAGAGTCAACCCATTCACACACAGCTGAACAAACTTGGATTCATCTACAGTCTCCGTACATATCATGACCAGACCTCTGAACCTTCTTACATAATCTACCAGACCCTCTGAAGGGCCCTGGTGCTCCCGATTGAGGTCTATAATGGTGTAAGCCTCTTCCTTAATTAAAAAATTCTTATAGAAGAGGGTAGCCATGTCTTCCCACGTATATACCGAACCTGGCTTGAGGTTGTTGTACCAGGTATAAGCCTTCTCAGACAAGAACTTAGAAAACTCTCTCAAACGCAAATCATGATCCAAGGCGTAAGCCCCCAACGCCTCAATAAAGCGACTGTTATGTTCCTTGACATTCTTGGTCTCGCCAGTAAACTTCGGGGACTTAGGACTCACATAGTCCTTCGGATACGGTTTTTGCAACAGTGAGGCAGGATACGGGGGTCGAAAATCACTATCAACCCAATCAGCATCTCGGAGGTGACAACTTTTCAACAAAGCCTCAACGTCCGCCAGAGTGGCGAAATGTTGAGCAACAGGTAGTGCAGGAGGTGATGGAGTGATAGTGGGAGGTGATGGTAGTGGTGCCAAGGATGGTAAGACCGGCTGGGGAGAAGGTAGATCAGTGGGAATGGGCTCGATGACGGGCCTGACTACCTCCTCTCGAGGAACTGGTGGTGGTGGGGATGTTGGGATAGCAACAGGTTGCTGAGCAACTACATGGAGAGCTAACAAAGCCATTAACTGAAGTTGCTGCATGACTCACATGAACTCTACAAGAGTCGCTATGGTAGCATCGGGACCATGAGGGGTTGCATGCGGGGCTACTGGAGAGGCAGGTCCATAAGGACGAACAAGAACCTCAGCAGGAGGAAGTGGATCTACCATGAGACGAGGGATATCAGGAGCAGCAACAGGGCCATGAGCGCCAACAAGAGGTTGATTTTGCATGGTGATTTTGACAGATAACCCGAACACAGACAATCTAAGTGAGAAAAAGCAAACAGTAAAAGAGATAAGAGGAACACCACAAGATCCCCAGTGGAGTCGCCAAAATGGTGATGATTGAATTAGTAGATAAGCAGGATTAATCAAGGATAATGACTAGAAATAACGTTAACAGGGTGATAATCACGAAAAGCATGATAGTCTACCAACCTAAGTGATGGAGAGTTCAAAAACCTATCTTGCACTAGCCTAAACCACGTGTTGGCCATTCCAATGCAAAGTTCCCCGTTTTACAGAGCAATGAATGAAGTAAAATCAAGGGAGAAAAGGGTCAGAAGAATTTAAGCAATGCTCAGAGAAAACACACAAAGAAGCTTCGAAGATCCTCCAACACAGAAGCTCAAAGTTCTGAAATCCTATGAAATATCAGAAGTCTGATCCTTTGTCCAATGGAAATGTAGGCTTTTATAGCCAAGAGCCTCGAATAAATCAATGTTCAAACGATAAGTGTCACCACTCGAGCACCACATGCAACATGCAAACTCCACGTGTTGCACTTTGAACAACGTGAGAGTCATGCACGGAGACAATCCACTCGTTAAATGGTACGTAAGACTCGACTGTCACTTACATGATGACATTGAGTGCTTATGCGCCATTACCCGAATTGCAAGTGGAATCGATGTGAGAGACCCTTGGTATGATTGATGGAAGCATACACGCTTTCTCTGTGGTGTTCAGTCCCTTGATGTGACCCCACCCACGTGGGCCTGATGGAACTTTCTCTCTGGCCCTCCATTCCTAAAGGTTTCTATATATTCCTCCCATTTCCTCTAATTAAATTGATTATGCGAATCCAAGAGACGCGGGGTGCTATTCCTGAGTTGAAATCATGCGGGCCTGTCAAGTCTGTTAGGGAGGTCAATTCCCTGATAATAAGGCAAGTGAAGTATATATTGACCGTTTGAAATAAATGCGCCACGACATCAGATTGACCAGCTTTTGAGATTCGTGGCGATAGCCTCAAACATCAATCTACAGCCTCGAGTAACCTCGTGGTTGTGCAACGACTTGTAATCTCAAGAGTGATTCGTAACACCGAACTGATGATGTTACGTTAGTTGCCCCGACGCTTGAGGCGATTCCCTCAGATTTCAAGGATTTTATAAGTGGCAATACGTTAGCCGTTTCAAAGAAGCCGGTCCTCGATAAGGATAAAATATGACAAATTCGACCATCTCGAAGTGGTTAGGCCGTGACAAGTTAGACCATCTCAGGGTGGTTAGGCCCTGACGAATTAGACCATCTTTGGATCGTTAGGCCCTGACGAATTAGACCATCTCATGATGGTTAGGCCCTGACGAATTCGACTATCTCAGGGTGGTTTGGCCCTAACGAATCAGATCATCTCGGGGTGGTTAAGCCCTGACGAATCAGACCATCACCGGGTGGTTTGGCCATGACGAATTCGACCATCTTGGGGTGGTTATGCCATGACGAATTAGACCATCTCAGGGCGGTTAGGACCTGACGAATTCGACCATCTCGGGGTGATTAGGCTCTGACAAATTAGACCACCTCAGGGTGGTTAGGCCCTAATGAATTCGACCATCCCGGGGTAATTAGGTCCAATAGAATCAATGGATAGAAGGCTGTCCCGGCACCGGTAGGCCCTTAATGGTTACTTGAGGGACCATACCACAAAGCAGGCCCCTCACCTCAACAAGGGTTGCTTCTTATCCGGGCTGGACTCTCCTCTTTCCAAAGGACCTCGAATAGAAACCTCGAAGAAAACTTGAGGTGAGAGCAATTATATATATTATTTTCCCTTGATACCGGATGGCATTTTGCCATTGGATTAATTTCAATTTTCAAATTGCCTCGCCATCATCAATACCACACTTTTTTTTTAATTTTTTTTTTTTTTTATGTTTTAGGATTTCCATTAAAGTGGAGCTCGTGCTTGCACATGGTTTGATTATGAATCACTTGTATTGTGGGGAGTAATGATACAAGTGTTGCAAGCTAAGCTTAATCTATGAGCTTTTGGAAGCTTCAATAAGCTATGGAAATAGGCATACATGTGCTGTTTCTAGACATTTCAAAGCACACGAAGGTCTATCTATAACCTCCAAAAGCAACACAAATCAGTTTATAAGTTTGTGGTTAAGTTCAGTCCATTAAAGAAGCCAATAGTGCTAACAGAAATTTTAATATAAGGGAAAATTGCCTATATGCCCTACTTTACATAATTTATTGTCAAATGATATATTGACCAACTTTATTCACCCTTCAAGTATTAAAATACCTAGATAATTACCTTTTGGTCCTCTGCTATACGGCAGAGGACATGTCAGGTATTGTCTACGTACTTTGCTCTTTCAAAAATATTGAAATCCCCAATCTACCCTTAAGCCCTTTCCCTCCCTCTCCCTATCTCTCCATACGAACAGCACTGACAACTGTTGCAGGCAATTCGGTGAAGAGAGCAAACGCGTCGACCAAGGAAGTGATAAGGAAGTATCTGAAGAAGGTGAAGCCTTTGTATGAGAAGTTATCACAGAATTGCCAGCAACAGCCGTGGTGTTCAAGAAGCCTCCGAAACCAATGATTTGAAGGAACTCGCAGAGAGTTCGATCCAAGATTGACTCCATGTATAGAACATAACCCACCACAGTTTCTTTAACTTAAAATAAAAAACCCAGCTATGATTTTGCATCTAATCAAAACCCAGAAATAATTTCAAAAAACCCCAATTCAAAAATTCGCAACACATGGAAATGAAGATTGAATGAAAACCCCCAATTCGAAAACCCAATCCAAAAATTCACCTGTCCTTCCTTTTAAAATCTTTTCTTGCTCTTTCTGATCCCACTTTACCAACGGACAAGAAAATTGAAGGGTAGAACCTAACAGTAATATCTTGCTCTGTTCATGAGAATATGCATGAACAAAATTGATGCGAGAGTAGTGTTCAAGAAACCTCCGAACCCAAGGATTTGAAGGAATTCGTAGAGAGTGCGTCTGGCGAGCTTTGAGTTATTGCTTAATCTCTGTTTTTCAATTAGAATTTCTGATTTATTTGGTGTTTTCAGTATTTTAATTTGTTATCTAGATTTGATTTCGATTAATTCTGGGTTGGATCTTGTTTTGCTTTGCTTTGATTTTTTTTTAACCTTTCAGTCTTCTTCTGAACAGGAAAGGATGACGAGCCTCCAGTGATGGCGGATTTCAGTTTCGGGATTTACCAGGGATATTCTCAAGAGATCCAAAAACAAATATAATCTTAATAAATCCCTAATTAAAGACTGCATGGAGCGGATAAAGAGGGACTGGGAGGTCTGTTTACAAAACATATGGAAAGGAATACCTGCATAGATATTTTGGTAAACCAGAGTCACAACCAGCCTCACCAGAATCTGACCGGTGAGATGCACCAGTGTTAGAACCATGATTTCAGACAGATTTCAGATGTCACGGATAATTTGGTGAAATCAATTGTCCATGTATACTTCCAGATGGCCTTAGAATACATACCAAGTCACAACAACCTTGATTTCATACAGATTACAGAAGTCACAGATAATTTGGTGAACTCAATTGTCTATGTATACTTCCACATGACCTTCGCTTACATACACTCCAAATATGTCCATGAAAACCAGACCAGTGAAGTTTCCGGTATCCGCAGTGGAGAAGATGATGTACGGAGCAAAAAAATGGCATGACCATACGATTAACAATAGATGTATGGTGAAAACGCAAGATGATTTAAATTTTGAATTGAAGTTAAGTAACCACGAAGTTCAAGGCGTCTTTGGGACGAGTGATGTTGAAGCCGCCAGCCGGTGAGGTACGCGAGTCAGATGCTGAACCTGTTATGGGGCATGTTAGTGAGTTGTATAATCCCCAATCCGATTCTTAATCTTGATATTATCTTTGATAAATTAGCGGCAAGCTTGACTTTCAAATCCGGTGCGCGTCCTTCTCGGTCCAGTCCAATTCAGGCTCTGCCTGGTAAGTCGCAGACTCGTTTGCGTAAGACCAAATCCCGTTCCCATTCCTTTGATTCCATATGTGCTAACAATTGCCTTGCAGAGAAGAAGTCTTTGTCTGTTATTGACTCTTCAAATGCTCCGAGACCTGTTGAGTCGTCTGATCTGGCTCATTGTATTACCTATATTCAGAGTACTAAGGGGGACGATAGAGATGGTGAGCTAGTGGAGGAAGAGGTCGTGAGGGAAACAGAAGTTGATATCACAATGTCCATTAGTAGGGAGCTTAGGGGCAAAAGGGAATGGGATAGGATGACTTCTTTTGCGACTAGTGTGCTGGATCAACTCAGGGGTGGAAAAGGTAAATCAGTGTCCGTTGGGGAAGCAGTTCAGTTGTTTAGAAATAGGAACGAGGACAGAGTAGGTGTTGACCCATGAAGATTATCAGCGGAATATTAGAGGATTAGGTAAAGTGGACAAGAGAAGGGCGGTAAAGAACCTTTGTTTAAGTGCCAAACCAGATATTTTGGTTTTACTTGAAACTAAGAAGGAAGTGATTAGTCATGTTTTGGTGAGGCAATGTTGGGGTGATAGAAACCGTAGATGGGCATTCTTACCGGCTTTAGGGTCTTCAGGGGGTATCCTAGTGGTGTGGGACATGGATTCGGTTATCGAGGGTGAGCTTTCTAAGGGTCGTTTTAGTTTGTCCATTCAGTTCAAGTGTGTTGATGATGGTTTTGAGTGGACTTTAACTGCGGTTTATGGCCCAACTAGAGTGAGGGATAGAGTGGCTTTTTGGGATGAGATTAGACATGTTCATAGGCCAGTGGATAGGGATTGGTGACTTTAATGTGTCAAGGTTTGTGAGTGAGAAGAGTGGTGGCATTGTTAGGGTTACTAGGAGCATGAGGAAGTTCTCTTCCCTAATTAGGGATCTTGATTTGGTGGATTATCCTCTTCTTGGTAGCAATTTCTCATGGTCTAATGGCCGATGTCCGCCTGTTTGTTGTAGATTGGATAGATGCTTGGTGTCGTCAAGCTGGGATGAACATTACCCTCATACCACTCAATGGCTCCTGGCCAGGACGATTTCGGATCATTGGCCGATTCAAATTAATTCTTGTCCTAGTCAACAGAGCCCATCCCCCTTTTGTTTTGAGAATATGTGGCTGTCACATCCTAGTTTTAAGGAGTCTATTGAAATATGGTGGAAGGACTGTTTTGAGGATTATCATGGATGCGGGCTTCAGGTTTATAACGGGTCTTAGAGAATTGAGAGCCAGAATCAAAACATGGAACAAGGAGGTGTTTGGTGATATTGAAACTAGGAAAGATAGAATAGTGACGAGAGTGAGGAATATTGATCAAGGTGATGGGACGAGAAGTTTGAGGATCGATGAGGTGGAAGAGAGGAAGAGGGCTAAGGAGGAACTTGAAGAAGTTTTAAAGATGAAAGAGATTAGTTGGAGACAAAAATCTAGGGTTAAATGATTAAAGGAAGGGGATGGAAACACGAATATTTTTCATAAAATGGCTCATGGGAGAAGGAAGTCGAATAAAATCATTGGGTTAAAAGTGGGAAATGAGAGAGTCAATTCTAAGGAGAGTATTTTTAGTGAATTATCTGATTTTTACTCTCTTTATAAATCTGAAAAATTGTTTGACTTTGTGTTGAAAAGGAGAGATGAGGGGTGTTCGGATGAGGATAACAGTCAGTGGTTGGAAAAGGGGTTTTGATATGGAAGAGATCAAGAGTGTCATGTGGGAGCTTGCTAGGGATAAGGCCCCGGAGCCGAATGATTTTACTATTGCCTTTTTTCACCAGAACTTAGAATTAATTAAGAATGAGATTGTGAGTCTTTGATGAGTTCTTTGAGAGGTATTATTCATAAAGCCACGAATGCTACATTTCTTGTACTCATTCCGAAGAAATCTGGGGTCGAAGAAATTAAGGATTTTAGGCCCATTAGTCTCACTACCAATCTTCATAAGATCATTGCCAGGGTCCTATCCTTTAGGCTAAGAGTGGTGATTACTCCCTTAGTCTCCTAGCATCAGAGTGCATTTATTAAGGGTAGGCAGATTGTTGATGGCATATTAGTGGCAGCGGAGTGTGTGGAGGAAAGGTTTAGAAGTGGGAACCCGGGGCTTGTGATTAAATTGGATTAGGAGAAAGCCTAAGATAGGGTTGAATGGGATTTTTTAGATCAGATTTAGGAGTGGAAAGGTTTTGGGGTGAGATGGAGGAGGTGGATTGCGGGTTGCCTTCAGAACGTATCATTTTTCTTTTTGGCTCATGGTTTCCTTCCATTCTCTAGGGGAATTAGACAGGGAGATCCCTTATCCCCTTTCCTTTTTTCTTCCGTTGGGGACGTGCTTAGCTGGTTCATGGGTAGGGCGACGCTTACGAGAGCTGTTAGAGGATTTAGGGTTGGGAGGGATGAGGTGGAGATTTCCATCTCCAATTTGCTGGCGACACACGATCATGTTTATTGAGGCGGATGTTGATCAGGTTAGGTGGGTGAGAAGTATCCTTAAGAGTTTTTGAGATGGTGTCTAGTATGATGGTGAACTTAAAGAAGACTACTTTGTCTGGTATTCATGTGGAGGAGGGCCTTATGAGGGAGTGTGCAGATGCTTTTGGGTGCAGGTTGGAGAGTGGCCTTCGTCCTATCTCGGCTTCCACTAGGTGGGAACCATAGGTCTTTGGCTTTCTAAGATCCAGTCATTGAAAGAGCCGAAAGGCGTCTTTCTGGATGGAAAATAAATTATCTTTCGTTCAGGGGTAGAATTACTCCTATTCAGGCTGCGCTTGTTAATTTCCCTGTGTATTTACATGTTGATTTTTCGGAAGCCGAAGGCCGTGTCTTCTCACATCGAGAAGCTTCAACGTAGATTTTTGTGGGAAGGTAGCGGGGACCATAGAGATCATTTGATTAAGTGGGAGTTTGTGTGTAAGGACAGGATTCTTGGTGGGTTGAATTTGGGTAATACATCGGAACTCGGCTTTGTTAGCTAAATGGCTTTGGAGGTTCAATGATGAACATATTTGTTTGTGGTGTAAGGTGATTGTTAGTAAATATGGGTCTCAAAACAACTGGAGGGATTTGAAATTGAACGCTAGAGTTTTTGCGTCGAGCCCATGGAAAGCTGTCTAGGCACTTGCTCCTTTTTTCTCTTCGATCAGGTTTGAGGTGGGTAGTGGGTCATCCGTTTCCTTTTAGCATGAGTTGTGGTTTGGGGAGGCTCCACTTGCTCTTCAATTTCCTAGAATTTTCAGGTTGGTCCAGTGTCAATCTTCTCTAGTGAACGAGGTCCTTTCTTGGTCCGGGTCTGGTCTTGTTTGGAATCTCCCCCCTCGTAGGAATGTCAGGGATGTGGAGTTAGGCGAGATGCCCTCCCTTTTGGAGTCACTTGGGAATGTTATTGTGTGTCAGGAGTGGAAGGACCAGAGGATCTGGACTCCAGATCCTCAAGGTGTTTTTTCGTGTCGATCCTTTTTTAATCAGTTTAGATCTAACAGATTGTAGCATCCTCTACTGTTCTCTGCCCAATCTGTGTGGTCCTCTCCTAGCCCACCTAGGGTTAGGGCTTTTGTGTGGTCCGCACTGCTTTATTGGATTAATACAGCTGACATGCTCAACAAACAGCAGAAGTATTTGGTGATATCACCCCTGATCAGTTTAGATCTAACAGATTGCAGCATCCTCTACTGTTCTCTGCCAATCTATGTGGTCCTCTCCTGCCCCACCTAGGGTTAAGGCTTTTGTGTGGTCTACATTGCTTTAACGGATTAATACACCTGACATGCTCCAGAAACGGCGGAAGTATTTGGTGATATCACCCCACACGTGTTTTTATGTCGACAAGCGGAGGAGACGACGGACCATTTATTTATTCATTGTACGATGGTCGTTGAAGTGTGGAGTTTCTTTTTGACCATCATTGGGAGGTCATGGGTGATGCCAGGGAATACTTGCCAATTATTTGCTCAGTGGAGTTTCCCTGGTTTGGCTGAGAGGGGTCGAATTTTGTATCGAGCCGTATTTTTGGCCAGTTTATGGCATATTTGGAAGGAGCGTGACCTCTGTGACTTCTTAGGCAGCAATGAGGACTCAGTTTAGTGGTATTAGGGCGGAGGATATTAGGAGAGAGTGGTACAGGATTTCGGTGAGTGACAGTGTAGCTTCTTCCATATGCCTGACGTGGTGTCCCCCGTTGCTTAGGTGTGTGAAGGTGAATGTGGATGGCTATTCTCAAGAGGCAGATAGCCATTCCGGTCAAGGAGGTGTGTTTAGAGATAGTAGTGGAGATATTCTTTTTGTTTTCTATGGCCCTACGGCTGGTGCTGAGGTGAGGCGTGCTACCCTTATCGTTATTAGGACAAGTTTGAGGTTTGCCAGAGCGAGGGGGTATCAGCGATTGGTTGTGGAGAGCGCTTTGGCTTCTGTGGTTGAATGGTTAGGGAGAGTTCAGCCATGAGATTGGAAATTTATACATCTTGTACGATTGGTTTGGTCCTTAGGTTGCGATTGGAGCATCCCATTTCATCTTGTGTCGCATGGGGCCAATCGGATGGCGAAACTCTTAGCTATGAGAGGGATGGGGAGTGACGAGTTGTTTGCAGGGGTTCCTTCGAAGGAGATGTGGTAATTTTTGTTATAGTGCTTCTTCGGTTTCTTCTGGTTTTTCTGGTTTTCCTCAGAGCTCTTCTAGCTTGAGCACCTTGTCTCTTTTGCCGTAGAATTTGTATTTCTTTTTCACTCCTTTTCCTTTTTATATATTTCATCAATTATCAAAAAAAAAAAAATAGGGGTGTGGAAACCTGAAGTGTGGTTTTTTCAAGAAACCAAAATGGAGGTCATACCAGACAACTTAATTTGGGAGGTTGGATTGAGTAGAGATTTGAAGTTTGTTTGGGCAAGTGTAAAGGATCGACCGCTCCAGATCGGGATCGGCCAGGGACGAGTCACGATCCTTAGCCAATCCCAAACAACTTGAAAAATCAATGACTCGGCGAGCCAGACCAGATGATCCTAACTGGATCGTCCGACCCATGTCTTAAATAAATAAAAAATACGAACCTGCTTTAGATGTTCTAGATGCCCCACACGAATCTGCATTAGATGTTCTAGAATAATCGATTAATTTCATAAATTGATTCAAAGTCTTTGGACTGCTTGTACTACTTGATGGAGATGCTCTTGCCTGAGTTGCCTCGACTGGGATTATACTTGATCATGGCGAGGAAGACGAGACGGTACTCGATTGGGATTGGACTTAATCATGGCGAGGAAGACGAGACTGCGCGTGCCTTCGCCAATCTTCCCTATCAGGTCGTATTGTTGTAACCCGTTGTTGTTGCTGTCACCATTGCCTTCACCCATGGCTTCTCCAGAGTCCAATCCACCATCAATAGTCGTCCCAACCTAAAAACCCAATACGTAAACTGCAAATTTGGAATTGCTTCTAAAATAGAATTTGCCCTTTTAGAAGCAAGAGTTATATATATATATATATATATATATAGTAGTTTCTTTTTCTCTCTATTCCTCACAAGCAAAATCTCTCTCTCTCTCTCTCTCTCTCTCTCTCTCTCTCTCTCTCTCTCTCTCTCTCTCTCTCT
>JAUPMG010278191.1:0-48436 GCA_031762675.1 Pachysandra terminalis | reverse complement strand
GAGAAAAGGGAAAGTGCAGAGAAAGGGGTTAGGTTAGGTTTCGAAATCGTAAATTTGAAATTCAAAATTTCATTTTTGCCTTTTTCAAAATGTAACTTAACGGAAATGTTTGCACCTCACCCGTTAACTATGGCGTGAGGTGCACGAGACTATTGCCTGGAAGCGTGGCGAAAATTTGCGCACCGTCCAGATGATAATCCAGAAAATTAGACCAGACGAAATGCTCTCCACGCCGAAGCAATGTAGAGATTTAAAAAGTACCATCCCGAGAGAAAAAAAAAATGAAAGAAAAGATCTAGAAAGAGATTCCAAATTAAAAGTGGACAATAGAAAAAAAAAAAAAAAAAGGAAAAGATTGGAGACCTCCCAACAAACAAGGAGCAAATCCTCTACGATGATAAACCTTGTTATGAGAATAGGGATGCGACACCTGTCCATGGTGGACCCCATGTGTTAAAAAGTTACAAACGGAAATCCTCCGTCATTTTTTAAATGCTAAATCCAGTTGGATTCACAAAATTAGGATCTTACAGAGATATCGGAGACCCATGTTTGGCCCTCCTCTCTCTCTCTGAAGCCCATGTTATTAAGATGCACTAAGGTTGTTCCCTTGACACAGACATACTCAAACCAAAATTAAAAGGAGTATGCAAAATGCAGCACAGTAAACTACTACTAAACTCAAAGCTGAAAGGAGATAACAAGATGTGAGCTACTCCCATCTGTTCTCGAAGGACATTTTTAGTGCAACTGACAGAAACTTTCTTAAAAACTTCCAACAATTCAGTAAAAATGAAGTAAAGTTGATCTGTTTTGGATGAATTCTTAAGTTAGTAATCATCAAAGAAAAAATTATTTTCCAGCATTTTCATCCCAATCATAAAAGGTAACACTCAGTTGTGTTAACAAATCTAAATCAATCAAGTCAATTAACTTATTGACCAACTCAGCTAGCCTTTTGTTGAGAAAATGGAGTTGGGTTGGTGGAAACAAACTCTCAGGTCCTATACCAGACATGAACCCATTAAAGGTGTTAGAAACTTTGTAAGTTTCTCATCATCATCATATTTTTCATTTTCTTAGTTTCATACTTCTCTTTCTTTTCTGTTGTTTGTTTTTCTTTTTTTTATTACTTTCCATCTCAGGTTTGTTAGCTTTAATGACCACTCATTGTGATCTGGGCTGGTTTTATAATCTGAGGAAGACAATTGGACAACAACCAATTTGAAGATTTGGTATTTCGTGAAGGTGGTTACTGTTAGACTTTGATGGGAACAAAGAGTTCAAAGAACATGTGTCTTGAGTTCAAAGAAATGTCTCAAGAGAGAGAGAGACTTGCAGACAATATAACAGAGAAAGAGAGGAAGATATCTGTAACATGAAAGGACGAAAGATAGGTCTCCGATATCTCTGTGAAAGGAAGAAGGAAGAAGAAGATCCTTCCTCTTCTTTTTTGGTATACTGAAAGAGAGAGAGACGACGAAAGATGGGTCTCCGATATCTCTGTGAGAGGAAGAGAGAAGAAGATCCTAATTTTGTTGAATCCAACTAGATTCAGCGTTTGAAAAAATGACAGAGGACTTGACCTTCTTTTGTAGCTTCTTAACACATAAGGTCCACCTTGTAGCATCCTATTGTCATCACAGGCCCATAACAGGGTTTTTCACCAGAGGATTCGCCTTCGATGAAAGAACGTTTAAGATATAAAGAGAACAAAAGGGAGCACGCTTTCACTTTTTAGATGATTGGTTAGCATAGCATAAGCAGTCGTAACGTTTCAACTTTTAAGTAATTAATATTTTGAATCTAACTGAAACGTTAAAGTAATTAATATTTTGACTTCAAATGAAAAACAACTTACCTACTAAACTTATTATTATGTTACATTAGGCCCTGTTGGTGCTTTTTCGCAAAGTTCACACATCTCTTCTGGCCAGTTGTTGTTTCTCGATTGGGACGTGCTAGAACTTTTATAAGTTTATTTAGAGAAAGGTATTATAAATTAAACTGAGCGGGTCGGTCGATTGTATTAGAATCGGTCTTTTCATAACCAATTGTTGATCAAGCAATTATTGGGTTTCACACTTTCAAAGGTTCGAGTGTTGAACCGGAAACATTGATTTGGCACATTAACAACACTCCAAGGTGCACTAGAACAGAAAAATAAACACAATGCTCCAAATAGAGCTTTTAAACTGAAAAAATAAATAAATAACAATGTAAACAAGACCGCAGGGAAACTGTTAGGGATTGATTGTGAGACACAAGGACGCTGCGGGTGTACATTCAAGCTTGCAATAGGATGTCCTGTGGGAATAAATAAAACCGTGGGGACCTGATCCGTTAGGTCGTGGGATAGCTTCGTGCCTTATAAGGATAGTTATGATAACTACAACTTTCATGTCTCTTCTTTGGAATGTGTCATGCATGGGTAGTTATCGTAAGTACATTGAAGTCTCCATGTATGCATGCTATGTGTCATCTTTATGATGTACCACATAATAAAATCTGATCCAATGGTGATTAGGATATGACTCCACTTGACACAATCAGGATGTGACGGTATATTTTAGCCTAAATAGGCCGACATAATTAACAATACACAAAAAAAAAAAAAAAAAAAAAACATTGGACGAAAATGTGACGACCAAAAAAACTCAATTTTGCTTTTAGTAATAGTAGAACTAAGTGGGTTAGGGTCATTTTGAGTTGAGCACGAACCCACTCAAACGCAATTTATAGATTATCAAACCGGAATCATTAGTGGCAGGTTATCCATTTAAGCCACCCAATGCCATCTTGGTAGTTGTTACAATGCCATCTTGGTTTTAACAAATAGATTTAAACCTTTCTTATACATGCTTTATGTATTACTACCTAGGAACTAACCAACGCAGCATCAACTCAACTACCATGTAGAATCATCGCTTTATTGAAAGCTGGAAGTAACTTAAATATGACTTGCATGCCAAGCTTTGCATTAGAGAAGAATTCTGGAAGTTGGATCTTGTAACTTGGGCAAAGATGAATTCTGTGACCCACAGAGTAAATAGAAAATAGGGGAGGATTGGGATTTGACCTTTTTAGTTTTAAGTCCATAAAAGCTTCTCTCCTACCTGTCAAAGAGAAATGAAAGATACAAAGCTGTGATGCCGTCACATAAAAATTCTCCATAGACCATGCAAATGCGCACATAGAGAGAGAGAGAGAGAGAGAGAGAGAGAGAGATGCTGAAAAACTAAAATGATGGGAGATTCAATATGAACGTAAGGGAGAAAAAAAAATGGGGCCACTGGTGCAGCACTTCTAATTGCATCTAAACTGTTTCATTGCTTTACATCGGCAAATATTAATTATTCTCGAATGAACCTACAATCAAGAAAATGGAATCACAAGACTTAACTCGGGGAAAGTTGTTGACTGCGTTTGGCGGCAGCAATGATAGCGTTCATCAAGATCCCACGGAATCCACCCTTTTCTAACTCGTGAATCCCAGCAATTGTGGTTCCCCCAGGAGATGCAACTTCATCTTTGAGCCGACCTGGATGCTTTCCTGTGTTTATGGCCATAGCTGCGGCTCCAAAAACCTGCAGAAACAAAGGTTTAGTTGGCCCATAATTTATTAAGACTCATAAGCAAGGGCATTGCTGAATGCTGATGATGATTTAATATACATGTACAGCAAAAATTTGGAGTAGGTTAGATATCAGGAGCCTTTGCACGGATGAGCAAGTTGCAAAGGACCAAAGCTAGAAATGGTAGATTAAATGACTGGAAATACAAGTGAAAACATTGAAACATAATCACAAACAAATAAAACTCCATGGATATGATTTCAGTAGTAATCTCAACCAAGAAAAACAATCAACTGAGATCATCCATCTTTTTTCTGTTAAAAAAATCATGGCCTGGCCTTACAACATCCCACTCCCAGCCAGGATAATCTTCCACAATTAAAAGCTCAACCCTAAAAAGAAATTTTCTGAACTAGCAAAGACTATGATTGCATACTCCCATGGAGAAAAGAAAAGAAAAAACAGAATTTCTACTAGGATTAAAATTTGTGTTAACAATTCAACTACCATTGACTAGGAACAAGAAAATAGCAACTCTTTAAGGTTTATACTTTATAGAGAATGAATTAGCAATTAGCAAAGTGCAAGGATAATGGAAGTGAACTGGGGACCTTCAAAAAGCCGAAAATCATGACAAACTGAAAAAAAAAAAAAAAAGAAGTAAATTTATCTATCATGACTGTTATATTATTAGGAATAGATCCCATAGAATGTGGTTATACACAACATTATGATGTAACAGCTTCACTTCTAACATGGTCAGACTTTCCTTGAACTCATAGTGATCCAGAAACAAAAACTATTTTTGATACATTCTTAAGACAAAGCCCTTTGTTCACTAATCAGTGAATTGGGTTGAAGCAATGAAGAAGGCAGAAAATCAAATGAAGACTGAATTAGAGATACGAGCTGTCCGATCACCATGGCAATAAAGATATGCCTGCTGCCCCCCTTAGATTGGGTTTTTGTGTCTTCTCCCTACATAGGGGTTTCTGTTAGAGAATTCAAGGTTTTCATACATCAATGATCACTTGTCTGTTTATTTTGTACTTCTGAGGAGTATCTTAGTATCCTCTCTCCACTTGTCCGGTTTCTATTAGAGAATTCAAGGTTTTCGTATATCAATGATCACTTGTCTGTTGAAAGTGTACTTCTGAGGAGTATCTTAGTATCTTCTCCCCACTTGTCCCCTGAATATGTTGTTCTAAATTGGGTTTTCTTATATCTAATTCCAAATAACAGACTAATGTGAGAGAGATCATGAAATCAATCTCCACGTTTTTGTAAAAGTGAAAGCTATTAGATAAATCTCAATTCTAACCCACAAGCATAAAGAAATGTAAAATACAGTTGAACTGATTTTTTTGGGTGGTCTCTATGAAGACCAAGTTTGGATCGGGGAATCGTTGGCTATTTGGATAAACTGAAATTTACCCAAAAAGAAAAGAGATGTAACATAACTGAAATTTTTATGATGCCTCTGTGAAGTTTGAGTTTGGATGGGGGTCTCTATTGAGCAAGAGTTGGAATTGGAATCTATTGTCAACCTAGGTACCATCAAATCATCAAATTACATTTAAACCATTTGAGGTATACACATTTTGTAAGTTGCTAACAAAGCATCAAAATCAATTCTCGTAATTGATTTAAAGTGTGTTTTGGGTATTTGAGATTTTAGATTTCTTAGATTACATTTAAATCAACCTATATATTAAGACTGAGTGGTTGCACAGAGTTTAAATCAATTGGTAAAAACGTCTTTGATTTTATAATTGTAGAGAATGGTTTCAGATATTCTATATTAATGGTGTTGTGTTAAAAAGTTAACAATCTTCTCTCAAAGTGGATTTGGAAGGGTGTTGACAAAAGGAAGTGATCATGGGTATACAACAGGGCATAAAATTAAATGGTTTTTCAATGCTCTGTTTCGACTTCATGGCTGCCCCCCCTTTCGTAGGCAATGAAAATATAAAACAGAGTACTATGGACAAAACCTCAAATAGACAGAGTTACTAAATTTCGTTACTATTCTTTTTGTTCAAAAAGGTTTATATTATTATTTTTTTCTGTATATTCATCATTAGTTTTGAATCACATTTCCAGCATGAAGTTTTTGGTTGTATAGTAGAAGCATTGAATCTAAACAATAGATCTTAGTGGTTCAAGTGATTTTTATATTTAATTATAGCACGGAAAGAACAAGCTTAGGACCATGGTGATAAGAAGAACTTGATTCTTGGTGGAGTGACGCATTCAAATTTTTGGGTGGAAGCCCTCAACAAAGATCTCATTGTCTCTGTTTTGGCTGAAGATAAGTACTTAATGACGACTTTATGGACCAGTTAAAACCGCTTGTTTCATAATTTGTTAATTAGAAGATACGTCTTGTTGGATTACTTGGTATATTCTGTAACCTAAGTGTAAAAAGTCCAAGAGCATAGACAAATCATTTTAAGAAATTTGGGAACTCAGGTAAAAATAAAACCAAAACCCTAAAACCACCCCCAAAGAAAAACAAATTAATAACAAAAACAAGTTTATCCTTTGTTGAAAAATTGAGAACCTATGACTGCTCCAGTGAAAACGTGCTGTTGTTCCGGCGATGAGAAGATGGAGAAGAAGAGGAGGTCGTGGTCGGTGGTTCTGTAGAGACCCAAATTTTAAACAAATTAGCATTTTTATTAAGGAGTTTTATTATTTATAAAATAATTTTGGGGGCCATGTTCCTATTCGTTAGACTCTACAATGCACACGTGATTAAAGAGAAGATCTTGCCAAGTGGACGGCTACGATCTTTTCTTTGTTTAAAAGTTAAAGAGATCAAAAAGGGGGAGAAATCAGTTCGGTTTTGAAGCAAAAGAACCCTAACCATCGTGGTCTTTGGTTTTGCTCAACCAAGGAAGGAGATGAGGAAGAAGATGGACAGAGGAAGGACCACGAGCCCAGATCTGTAAGTGGGGGGGGTCGTTTATTTTCTGCCTTGTTAAATTACCTCTCTTATAGCCAAAAACTATGGCTATGAACTGTTAGGCACTTGATGTCCTTATCTTGTATCATATGCATAAGGGTTGTGATCTTGTTATTGAAGTAAATCTAGGCATTAGATCATAAACTTATTGGATGTTCTTGGTGAAAACCTCAAATCTGACCCAACTTGTTGCGTCAATGCATAGTTTTTATGATTTTGGGTCACGAAATCCTTCAAGAAATAACATGGTGTGCTGTCATTTAATTTTCTGCTTATTAAAATTATCATTTATGTGTGCAAAATGATGGAAGCAGTTGGTGCTTTTCATTTGTTTTATTTTTGCCCAAACTCCAGGTTTAGCCTTGTATTCTGATATGAATATTCATTGTTTTTCATGATGAATCTGTTGGGAAGATTGCTCACATGTCGTACTTACATAACATGGAACTGATACATACCTTATTGTACAAAAGGTTGTAATTGATGTAATGTTGGGTGTTGTTGAAACTTGATCAAATTGTGCAGAAGGTTGGAATGACTTGTCCACGAGGATGGGTGCTTAAATTTTAATTCCAATATAGATGTTTCCTTGTATTTGCTATTTACATGAATCTTGATGTGTAGATTTCTAATGAATAAAACTACTAAGCATACATTTTCGGAGCTTAATTCTTGGTGTACTTTATCACGTTAATCAATGGATTTTGCCATTTCTTTTTGGATCCTCATAAGCTACTGTTAGGATGTGTTCAAATTTTAAGCAATAAGAGATTTAAAATTAGATTTTTGTGGTTACAAGTCAGGTGTTTACCTTAAATAAGTTGCTGGAAATTTTTACTTAGAATTTAGAAAGACATATATATGTAGTCAATCGATTTCACATACACTAATTTAGGGTTATGTCCTCTCTTTAATTTGATTTCAATATGAGTTTATATTGCATGTAAATAACCTCTATTTTAACTAGTGTTTGAAATTTTATGTGCTTAGTCGGATAAATTAGAACCGAGTACAATAATTGCTCATTCCGTTTTGGTGGCAAGCATGTATTTTAATTACTCCATGCATTCCTACTAAAATGGGTTTGCTTCTAATTGAGTAAATTTTAAGGTTTTATCATGGTTTCTTACATATGCTTTCATTTGTTAAAATCTTGGATTTTTCTAGTACTTTGGTTGCCCAGATGAATATCCTTTGGAATGGGGAAATTACAGAAGATTTTAAACCTACCCGTGGGTTGAGGCTGGGATTTCAGATTTATCACATGCAAACTAATTAATCACTATTGAACTTGAGGAGTAAATAGTATGTTATGAAGTTATGAGGTAAGGATGTTTGGTGTCCATTTAAATTGATCATATGGTATACGGTGACTTATGTGAATGAGTCTAATGATAATGACATACGAAGGGTTACTTGTATGGATATGAACTTTTTCCACATTCATGGTGATGGTCGGGATATGTGACCCAGAGTCCAAAATGTGGGATTGAACCAAGGTAGCTATGACTTGGATGGAGGCTCAGCTGACTTTCAAATTTTCAATTGATTGTTATTTGTTGTACGGGTGTCCTACCAGATTAGGCCATAATGGGATTCCATCATTGAATTCCATGGGTTTGAGCTCTCAAAGTGAAAATAGAATTGGGCGATTGTGTCCTATGGGTTGAAAGTCCCTAGAACCACGATGTACACAGAATATCAGGATAGTCTCATCTAGCTAACGGCTTTAATAAAGTGGACGCAAGAGGCATTATTCCTTGCCTTATGATGTAGGAACACTCTATCGGCAGGTCCGTAAACCTGGTAGATTTCACTATGAGTAATCTGATATGGACAACGTGACAGTTACATTTCATTTCATTGTATTGTTTGTTGCATTTTTTTATTTTTTATTTTTTGATAATTTATGAACATATATATAGATGAGAAGAAAACAATACAGCAACCAATGTTTTAGCAGAGCGCTAAAAGCAGTGGAGCAAAACAACAAAGTAAAAACGAAAATAAACCACAAAGGACCAGCATGGGTACCAAAACACCAACCGCCAAGACCAAAGCAACTCCAAAGACGGTGCCCCCGGAGAGAGAACAAAGAGAAACTCTAAACTAACTCAAAGAAATCGACTGTCACTCCGTCATGATGTCCAAAACTGATAAGCCAACAAATTGCCCCCTGACAGAAGCCCAAGACGCCATAGAGGCCATGATCCCCTCAAACACACTCCCCACAGAGGATGAAACGTTATGGAAAATCTGCTGGTTCCTCTCCCTCCAGTTATGCCACAAAACAGCATGAAACACCAAACGAAAAAGAATCCGGGCTTGATCACCTAACCCCGGGAAACACCACTGAACCAATAGCTAACCAATGCCCTTCGGCATCACCCACACCCTCCCAATACTCTGTAGGAAGAAGCTCCAGATCTTAGCGACCAAGGGACAATGAATGAAAATATGATCAATAGACTCCTCCTGCTCTCTGCACAAAAAACACGTGTGGAGACAAAGCCATATACCTCCTTCTTTGAAGCATATCCACCGTGTTAATCCGATATAACAATGTAGTCAACGAAAACGCACCAACTCTTGGAGGAACCGGGGGGTACCACAAGGACTTGACCGGAAAAGGAACAGGGGACCCAACCCTATCCAAACGAAACTAGCTAAAGACTGACAAGAAAACACCCCCACTAGGATGAGGAGACCAAAACAAACGATCCGTCCATTCAGAGCTGACACGAACTCCCCAACGGACTCAAGAAGAGAACACAACTCAACACAATCAGACTCCCTCACGTTCCTACGAAGAGGAAGATTCCAAGCAAGACCCGACTCAGACCAGGAAAACACATCGCTCACAAGGGAAGATTGGACCAAAGCAACTATGAAAAATCTACGAAAACAAATATAAAGAGGTACCTCGCCCAACCATAGATCTTGCCAAAAGAAGATGGAGGCACCATTCCCACCGACCACCTGACCACAAACAAGAAAGGGCTAAAGCAATGACATACCTCCACGGGTTAGCCATATAAATCCTTGCATTTAACCTCAAATATCTTCCGTTTGAGTGAATGTCATACTTGCTTACAATGATCTTACACCACAAATGGTTCGTCTCATAGTAGAATCGCCAAAGCCATTTAGCAAGAAGAGCCAAATTGCGAGTCATTGTGTTACCCAGGTTAAGACCACCATACTCCCTCGCCTTACACACAACATCCCAATTGACCATATGGTCTTTCCTACAACCATTCCCTTCCCACAAAAAACTACGTTGAGCCTTCTTGATTAGAGAGGCCATCACTCTAGGCATCCTAAACACCGACATATAATACACAAGTAGGTTCGCGAAAGATGCCTGGATGAGAGTAATTCTACCCCCCAAAGACAAATGATTCCTTTTCCAGATGACCAACCTTTTCTCAATCCTTTCGATAACCGGATCCCAAAAAACTAGAGATTTTGGATTTCCCCCTAAGGGCATCCCAAATATGACAACGGCCAGGCACCTATACCACACGATCCACACCCAAGCACCTCGACACAATCTGCCAACACCTCTCCATCATGGATCCTGGAAATAGTACTCTTATCCAGATTGACCATTATCCCCGACACCAATTCAAAACAACGCAAAACACTCTTGACCCCTCGGACCTACGAGACCTCAGCCATCAACAAAAATAACCGTGTCATCCGCAAACTAAAGATGGGAAACCCCCACCTCATCAACTCCCACCCTAAAACCCTTCAAAAGGCCACTCTGCTCAACAATCCCCATAAACCAACTCAGGACATCCCCCACTAAGGTAAAGAGGAAAGGGGACAAAGGATCGCCCTGTCTAAGACCCCTGGAAGAAGATAAAAAACCATGCACAGAAACATTTACCAGGAAGGAAAACCCCACGTTCCTAAGACAGCCTGCTACCCATTTCCTCCATCTCTCACCAAACCCCTTCCACTCTAGAATTTGATCTAAGAAATCCCACTACACTCTTTCATATGTTTTCTCCATGTCCAATTTGATGACCAGGCCGGCACCTCACATCTGAACTCTCCACACATTCAGAAGCCACCAGAATACTGTTAGTTATTTGCCTCCCCTTAATGAATACACTATGTTGCTGCGAAACCAACACCGACATCACATCTCTCATCCTGATCGACAGTACTTTCACAATAATCTTATAATCTTATTCAAAAGCCTCTTAACAAATGCACTCTGCTGTTGTATTTGGATTGCTTGAACACAAACATTTGTCTATGTAAATTATGGTTGCGTGCATGGTTTCCTGCATGTATATATATCAATGTCATAGTCGTAATTTGAGAACTTGGGTTTTCCTAAAATTTGTGAAATATGATAACCATGTAATTTTGGCATGCGAAATTCTTGGATTCTTGCCTGATAAAAATCAGGAGGGTACCCTACTTATTAAGCTGTGAGCTCACCCCATTATTTACCCTTTTTTCAAGAAGGAAGCGGGTTGATTGAACTTGTGGGACGACACAATATCGTTGATAAATTTTCTCGAAATTGATTAATTTTCATATTTTATTTTGGACAAGATTAGCATTTCTATAGAAATTAAGATTGAATTATTTAGTCCATTTTATTATCTCAGATGTTATTGTACAGGGGAATATTTTGGGTATTCTTGTCTACTCCTAATTTAATTTTACTTATATGGACATAGATTTATCATCTGTTATGATGTATTAAAGCAAATTTGTTACTATTTGTACACAATGTGCAATTATTATATCGGGATATTGAAATCAAACTCCTATCGAAGGGTCTGGGTCATACCTCGATATATGAGTTTACACCTATTTGAGTGCCTTAAAATTCGGGGCGTGACAGGTTCTGTAATTTATTAAGAGAAATAAAGGATAAAACAAGGGCATAATTGGAAGAGTAGGTAAAACAAATTGAGGGCAAATTCATCTTTTGAAAGCTTGCAACTTTAATTTCATCCAAGTAAAGTCGTAAACAAGTTGACTTTAGCACTTTCCGTCCTTATGTTGGACAACACTCAACAAAGGGGTGGTGAGTGTGACCAAGGATAGTATTATTTCACAAAAGTGAAGGGAGGTATTTGTAATTAACACATACCTCAAGGGTGGTTTCTATAATTTGCCCATACAAATAGCACATAGCCAAGGCTTATTTGACCAAGTCTCGTCAGTTTTAGTGAGTGCTTAGATACCTAAGACATCACCCATCTAAGCTTATCATATTAAGTTGCACCAATCTAATTGAGTACTTTGATATATCATATAAGTTCAGAAATCATTTATTTAAGTTATCTTTTTTTTTTTTTTAATTTTAATAGGTAACAAGATTTTATTAAAGAAAGAGACAGGACTCATGTAAACGACAACTATATATCAATGCTAGAAAAAAATACGCTGTACAAAGGCTATACAAAGATAACCAAGAGTAGACACCATCTCCTATAACGAGATTTAAAAAAAAAAAAAAAGGAGAGAGAGAGAGAGAGAGAGAGAGAGAGAGAGACTTGCAAAGACTCAATGAAACAAAAGGCAGAATGCAATATCACAAGATGCCTCCGCATTCCTCCCTCCCTCCCAACACGCCATGCAGACAGAAGGCAACATCACAACATGCCTCTACATTCCTCCTTCTTTCCCTCCCAAAACACCAAGCACAAGGCAATATCAGAACATCCCTCCACATTCCTTCCTCCTTTGGTTGGCTACTTTTCTTTTTTTCTCGATCAAGAAAGCCTTTTTTTTATTTGATTTCCTCTTTTTTTTTTCCTTAGTAGAAATCTAATTCTGTTCTTGTCGTCTCAAATTCCTGGTGATTTTTTCTCATAACTTTGTCTCGACTAGTACGGAGACTACGGACCAGTCCACAATCGGTCTGGTCTTGATACTGGTATGCAGTGGTGGACAAATATAACTATCTTACGTACGATTGGTCCCAAAATAATTTCTATAAAAATCGGTTAGCCTTGCAGTTCTTTACTTCTCCCATAATAAGGAATTATTTTACAAATATCATGTAGCTAAGGCTTATTTGCCCAAGTTAAATCAGTTTTATTGAGTACTTAGATACCTAAGATATCACCCATCTAAGTTTATCATATAAAGTTCTACCAATCTAACTGATTACTTTGATATGTATTCAGAAATCATGCATCTAAGTTATCTTTTTTTTTTTTTTTTAATTTTGATAGGTAAACAAGGATTTTATTAAAGGAGGCGGGCATCACGTACACAACATCAATGCTCGCAAAAGATAAGCTAGGCAAAGCCAGACTTCTAATTGATAAAAGACTCAAAACGTGTTGTTTATTTACCTTCAATCCTAATTTCATTTAATTTATTCGTTCTTACAACTGAAGTTACCAAATAAGGAGGACTTCTAATTGTATTTCAAGTTCTAAAAATAAAACTTTTTGCCTACTCTACATGTTTTTGCATATTTATTTAAGATTTCAAAGGCTTTTTTGGGGAAAAAAATTAAAAAGAGCGAACAAGTATCAAAGGATCTTAGGGTTTAGAAAAAAGAAGATTCCCTTGAACCTTCAGATTTTTTATAATTTATTTTGTTTTTGTCTTCATTTTATGTAATATTTAAAACAGACTTTCTATTTCTTTTCTTTATCTAATCGTCTCCATATTCATCGTTTTTATTATTTTATCTTTTTTTTTTTTTTTTGTTCTTCTCATTTCATCACCAAAATATCAATAGATTACTAAAAGTTTACCACAAAAGAAAAAAGAAAACAAAATGCACATCCATGAACTGTACAAATCTTTTTTTATATCTTCTTGTTCTATTTTTCTTCTTTATCAAGCTATTATTAAATTTTGATCCCTTTTTGGTTTTTTCTTTTTTTGTAAATTTGCACCTCTTTTATTTTCTATTTTTTCTTTACCCAATTGTTCCTCAATCTTCATCCCCCCTTTTTGTGTTTTTAATTTTTTTATTTTATTCTGATTTTTTCTTCATCACCATAATAGATTAATAGTGGTTTACCAAAAAACTAACGGTGCAATCCTACACATCTTTGGTACATACCAAATGGACCAGGCAGTCCCCTCGGATACCAATTTGGACCAGTTGATACTTAAAATCATGTTGATACCAACGATATGTATCGGTAACTGCAACGACCAGTACACTACCCATACCGTTCATTTAATCCATGCTACAGTGTTGATTAGACTCAAATTTGATCAGATGGCAAACATATATGCCCTAGAATAAAATTCAGAACTATAATAATATATGAAACTTAAAAAACTCTGATTAGCACCAGAATTTGAAATACCTATCTGTTTTTGCTTATGACAAAAAAAGAATGTCAATTCACAAGAACTCATTGAATTCCTAAAGGAAGCATAACAGAAGACATTCCTGATTCGATATTAAACTCCATGCAGTAGTAGTTAACTTACTGTCTGAGAAGCTAGACCCAATGCAAGTTCACGAGGTAGACCAGCAGCTACCCCTCCATCAGCCATAGCATCTATCGCCAAATATATATAAGCTGGGCCACTACCACTGAAAAGTTGCATGTAAAAAGCTACTTATTATGAAAAACTGTATGTCAAATATTTACAAATTTATAGATCACTATACATGCATACATTAATACTACATGAATGACTAAGCAAAACTAAAACATCTCAAGCCAGTGATTGCATCAAATAATTTCGGTATGAAATCTGATTAAGTTAATGTTATAAGTCATATACCTCAAGCCAGTGATTGCATCAAAATATTTCTCTTCAGCTCTCCATATCTTGCCAATTGCTCCAAATAGATTAGCTATAAGTTCTCCATCTTCTTCTATTGCATCTCCTCCCAAGCTCATAACTATTAGAATACAAATATATTAGAGTGATATTGATTTTTTGTGCACTTTTTACTAACTTGATATACAAAGAAGAGAACTAGAGAAGTGCTTAGCCTACTGGTTTATGTACCTAATGCATGTCTGTGAGCCCTTCTGAGCCCAACCATTAGCCAACCACTAATAGATACATCAGAGAAGTATGCAAATGTGGGTATAAAGGAAAATATAACTACCACTGCCTCTTAGGGTTGTATGCCAGAAAACCTTGAAATATGACCCATACTGAGTTGTATGATAGTTTTCACCCAGCAAAAAATTGAAGGTTTTCAGGGTAATGCATAAAATACAAAAAAAAAAAAAAAAAGAAAAGAAAAGAAAAGAAAAAAGGAAAAGAATTCACGGGTAATAGAAAACAGCAGTAGATCTACCACATGACAGATATCGGCGTACATAGAGAATGATAAATAGCAAAACAGACAATGGTCTTATTTCACTACAAGAATTCCCATTTCACTTTCTAAAACACTTGTAAGGTGAAGCAAGATCAGGATTTTTAGCAGGACAAGGCTTCTATTCTAACATGTGTCTGATTTTGGGTTTTAGACCCTTAGTTTTCCTTTCTTCCCGTTTGGCTGCTCCCCTCATCGATCTGCTTCTTATATCTTAATTAGACATGGATACTTCCGATCTCTAGAGTTATCAGAAATTTGCATTTGGAGGTTGGAATTTTCATCGGAGATGGTGATTTTTGTCAGAGATAGCCGGAGATAATCAAAGTTTCGACTGCCGATGGTCTTTCTAAAAACCCTAGAGATCATGGAAAGGTGATTCTGTCAAGTCGAATAGAAATCATTTGAGTTCAACCTATGGCGATCTCCAAAAACGCCTCTAAGAATAGTAGAAAGGAGCCATGGTTTTTCTTTGGAGGCTATACTGGACGACTCGGAGGCAAGTTGATAACTGAAAGTGCTAGGTAAGGTGGTTGGAGATGGCAACTTCCGGGGGTTTGCAAATCTGAGAAATGGTAGCATGGTATGATGCTCTTTGATGCGAGGAAAGAACCCAAAGGGAAAGTATCTGTCTCTTGTGATCAGAGTCGATGAAGGAAGGCGGAAGATGGTGCTATTTCCCGAAGGAGAATAGGGGGTGGGGTGGAAATTAATTTTCGATGTTCTGTACTGGATCGTCGGCTTTAGAAAAAGCACAAACAATCCCATTGTCTCCACTTGGGCTGAACCCAAAATTCCCGAGCATAGGTATGTGGGAGCGTATGGCATCTTTCGCTGGCCGAAGGGTGAGAAGTGGGAGTCTTTTGGTGGTCAGGAGAATCACTTAATCAAATGTGTCAGTTCGAACCCAGAAGCTTACTCTTTTCTGAGATCGTGCATGGTTGCAAAGATTGACGATCCGGTCCCTGAAAGAGAAGAGTTGGTGTTTTTTTTTTTTTTGATAACTTGGGTATCCGGGCCTTAGGCCCGACTAATCCCAAGTAGGAGGCTTGCGCAGCAACCCACCGCCACGACCTCCCACTTAAATCCGAACTTGCCCAGCTGGGGAATCGAACTTGAGATCGCGCTCCTAACCCACACAATCCCCTATTTGCCCTTGCACAATCCCTGAAAGAGAAGAGTTGGTGTTGTGGGCAAAGAGCTGCTGGGGAATCCATCATGGCCTGAAAGTCAAACAAATCTCCCACAACTGCTTTCTCTTCTTCATTCCCACTAAAGAGGCAGCGATCCGGATAGAAAGGAGACATGAATGGCGATTGGGGAATAGGTAATGTTAAGGTCAAAAGATGGTCAACGGAATGGGGATGTCTCCCTCAGGATTCCCATCAAGCAGAGGTTTGGGTAAGGATTGTCGAAGTACCAATTAATTTCTGGTGCCCATATTTATTCAATAACTGAGGGATCACTGCGGCGGTTTTTTTAGGGCAGATGAGAAGACGCTGAAGGGTGAAGAACTACAATGGATCAGGATCTTGGTCCGAAGACCAAGTTCAATTAGTTGGTCGAGTGTGTGGTTTCAAAAAGGTAAGGAAGCTTTCGCATGCCCTATTTGGTGGGAAAATATCCCTGTTAGGGTCCCGAAGGTGGCAGTTTTGGGAGGTGAGTAGGTCGGTGCCGGATCATGATCTTGATTTGAATTTTGAATCCGTTGGATTTCGGGCTGGACACCCGGATTCATTGGTCTTGGGGATCCAAGGTTGGGTCGTCGAGTCGAATATTTCAAGGGCCCAAGAAGTCCAGTTGCACGATGCCAGAGCCTTGGGCCAAGGTACCTCAAGTCTGGCTCACGTAAATCAACAATATTGTCCGAGGCTAGTGATCATTTGGATGACACGTTCGAAGCGAAAACCCATCTCGGGGTCCTTATTTAGTCAGTCCTCAAGGAGATTTTCCCTTTCCCCGCCCTCTGGCTTTGGGGTCTCTTGTGAGGTGCAACATCAACGGCTGAAGTAGTTACGAACTCGAAGATCTGATAATTGTCTCTATCATCGTTAGCCAGTGTTTTAAATTTCGACGAAATTTAGCGTTATCTCCCCCCAGAGATAATATCTCCAAGGTAATATCTCTATTCTGGCAAAATTAGTAAGATTTCGAGCAAAATATCTCCCGATATTGCAAGTTCTCCCCAAGTTCGGGGAAAAATGAGATTTTATGCTTTATAAAAAGGGCATATGGTCGACATTGGGGAACTTTTGCTCGAAATTTCCTCAATTTCGACAGAAACCCTATCTCTTCCATTCTAAGCCCTTTTCGTTTTTTGCTTTTCTTCAAGATTTGATTTAGAAGATCAAATCTAAAGCCCCCATGATATAAATCTGATAGTGACATGAGAAGTGGAGAATTAAAGCATCATTTTCGAAGATTTGTAAGGTATGTCTAACATCTCATACTTTCTTGTTTTAAATTGTTTTATTTTGCATAAATCTAGTTCTATTGAATTGAAAATGCATGTTAATGCATCTAGTTGATGCATCAACATGCATTTGACATAATTTAAGGGATTTATAATGAATGAAAGCCGAAAGAAGTCGAAAACGTGTATTTTTTGATTTTCATCCCTAAAAACTTAATGAAATGATTCGAAAATATTATATGTGATGTAGATGTCGATGTGATACTATGCAAAGCTATTTATATACTTGGATATTAGATTTTTAATTATTTCAATGTTGAGGTTAAGACATTGCGTTGTATTTTGACTTTTTATGGATGGTACTTCACATTTTACTTAGATCCCTTGATGTTTGTTCATCACTATGCATAGCTATTTATTGTTATATTTTGAGTTATTTGTGTGTTTATATATCTTTAAATAATCTGGAAGTTTCATTAAAAATTTCTAAATTTTTCCTAATTTTCTCCCCATTTCTCTCCATTTGGTGAAATATTCTGCCAAAACGATAATATCTCCCAAAATTTCCAACAAAAGAGATATTTAAAACACTGGTGTCAATGAGGCGGTGTTTCAGAATCAGTCAGGAGGTTTTGTCATGAAACTTGAGTATCAAGGGATATCTGGAAGTGGGGATCGATCAAGTAGCCTTGATGGTCTTATTTCGTCATCAGCAGAAACCCCAAGTAATCGCGAAGCCCAAGTGAGTAATCATATTCTTAAAAGCTCTGATCCTATCAACTCTTCTTCTCACATCACTTCTCTTTCCGTGGAATGATAGCGTGGCCTGGTTGTGGGGAGTATGGTGGGAATTTGGTGGAAGTTTCTTCTACAAGGGAGTGGGAAGGGGTTCGAACTGATTCAAATGTGGAGTCGGGGAATCGGGCTGCACTGTGTTCCAGAGGTACAGTCAATGGGGTCGGGGAACTCTCTTTAGCAGAACTGGAGGGTTGGGTTTAAGCAAATCCACTCATGATTGTGCTCCCAGAGGAGGCGGAGGTCAGTAAGATTAGTGATGATGAAGCCAATGAGGAGTTTTTCAGGAACTTTAGTGTAAATTTTGAAGAGAATGGCTCAAAGTCAGCGGAAGAGGTATCCATTTGGGTGCTGAAGAAGATTGTAGACTTCAGCAAATTTATGGGAGGATCTTGCAGTGATTTTGATGAAGAGCAATTAGCCCTTTTCATGGCAATTGAGAGTCGGCACAACCAAGGTGTTCTATCAGTTCAAAGGCAAGCAAGGGAACTGCACAAATTGACTTGGACATTGAATGATATTGTGATTGAATCAAAAAGTAGTAGGTGGAAGGGTAAAAGGGCTATGTTTTGTTCACCATGAAGTGTCGAATATTGTCATAGAATATTAGGGGGCTGAATTCAATAGAGAGAAGAACTGTGATGAGAGCGGGTCTGAACAGTTGGAAGCCTGACATTCTACTTCTTCAAGAGGCAAAAATGAAAGAAGTCCTGAGATCCTTTCTGAAGTATGAGCTATTTGGGAAGTTGACTTTTTATTTTTGCCAGCAAATGGGGCAGCTGGGGGAAGAAGCTATTATTTCATAAAATAGAGGAAATTTGGGGAATCATTCAATTTCAGTGGGTCTGGAAGACCTACAGGGAGGAAAGCAGCTTCTGATTTCTGCTATTTATGGGCCGAATGATAATTCTAGTCTGAATGAGTAAAGGATTAGATGATGTTGGAAGAGGAAGATCAGGGCCTTGGTGCTTGGGGAGATCTAGTTGGGGAAGAATTTCTGGATTTATGAGGAAGTTTAATGATTTCATTAGAAGGAATGATTTGGTCGATATCCCACTTTCTGGAGCAAAGTTCACCTGGTCAAGCAACCAAGATTGGAGCACTAACTTTATTCTACCTAAGAAGGTTCTCAAAACCCTCAATCAGATCTGCTACAGATTCCTATGGGATGGTAATGAGCCAAAGAACAAAATCTGTAAAGTGGCTTGGAAGGATGTGTGCCTTCCCAAAGATGAAGGGGGACTTGGAGTCTCTAATGCTGTACAATGGAATCAGATTGCTGTTTACAAACTAATTCGGCAGATTATTAGCAGAAAACAATCTTTGTGGGTGAAATGGGACTATGCTAACCTCATCAAACAAAAGAGCTTTTAGTCTATTAAGGTCCCCAGCAGCTGTTCTTGGTCTTGGAGGAAACTTCTGCAGGCTAGACCGCTAGAGTGAAGGTCAAACATTTATACAATTGGAAAGTGGTGAATGGTAATGACATTTGGTTGTGGTGGGACATGTAGCATCCTCACAGTCCACTCATATCTCAGATCACCCTTAGAACCTTCCATGGGGCTGGGTTCAACATTAATGACAGAGTTGCTAAACTGATATATGACGATCAGTGGGTTACCTGTTCTGACCCTAACCTGTCTATACTTTGGGATCATCTCCAATCTGTTCCATTGTATAACCTACTGAAGGACAAGCTGTGTTGGATCCCATCTAAATCTGGAGACTTCACTGTTAGGGAAACTTGGAAGCACTGTAGGAGTCACAGCCAGCCTGTGATCTGGGCTAATTTGATTTGGTTTAAAGGAAATGTCCCTAAATTTAGTTTCATTTCTTGGCTTGCTCTGAGGGGTAGGTTGCTGACCCAGGACAAGCTGATGAGGTTTAGCATCATTAATCACTCTTGTTGCTCCCTATGCAACTCATCAACTGAATGTTGTGAGCACCTCTTCTTTGTTTGTCCATTCTCCCAGTGGATTTGGCACAACCTTCTGCTATTTTCTGGTATATCAAGAAGTGTGCTCACTTGGAATGAGGAGGTCAACTGGTGTGCCAACCATTTTGGGGGATCTGATCTCAATGCAAGAGTTCTCTGCCTTAGTTTTACTGCTGTTATCAACTATATCTGGCAAGAAAGGAATGCTAGGATCCTTAAGAACCAGTTTAAAGATAAAGACGATATTTTGAAGGAGGTCAAGGATACTCTGAGAAGTAATCTTGCTGTCAAAGTGACTGCTGTGCAGGATAATAGCTCAAATAAACAGATTTGCTCTACTTGGAGAATTCAGTCAAGGTTTTTGGGATAGTGTAGCTATCTTTTTGTATTACCTATGCTTGTGTACTTGGGTGCCCCTTACACTGTGGGGGGTTAGCTTTGGTGGATATCACCCATTTACTTTGTAATCTCCCTCTTGCTCTTTTCAATAAAATTACCTTCCAAAAAAAAAAAAGATTGCCCTATAAGATCTAAAATTGAGAGATTTCTAGTGTCACATTTGTGGGAAGACAGTTTCTTAAGTTGTGAGGCCATTGCTTTACCGAAACCTATCCCCAACCATATTCCAATTCTACTAAAATGTAAAGATTACTTTCAGAGAGCACCTCCATTTAGATTTGAAAACATGAGACTGGAAAAGAACTTTGTGGAACTAGTCAAAGAATGATGGGGGAGCTTAACTTTTTTGGGAACACCCAGCTATGCCTTTTGTAAAAAACTGAAATGCTTGATGGATAAATTAAAAGTGTGGAACAAGGTTACTTCCAGTAGAGTGGAGGTTAAGATGAAGGAAATTTTAGAAAAAGTTCAGAAGCTTAATAGTGAGAGGAGGGAAGCCCAAGTCTAGAAAGGAAAGTTGAAAAGGAAAATCTGAAGGACTTGGAAAAATCAGCCAAGTTAGAGAAGATGAGCTGGCGGCAAAAATCTCAAGCTTTATTGTTAAGGGAGGGAGATCAAAATACAAAGTTCTTTCATAAAATTGTGATTGCAAGATCAAGGGTGAATAGCATAAGGATGGTGGAAGTAGATGAAGTGACTTTTGAGAAAGAATGGATAGTCAAGAAAGCTGTGGAATCATATCATGAGGGGCTCCTCAAGGAATCAAGTTCCTTTAGACATGTTCTAGATGGTCTCAAGTTTGATATGTTAAGTCCGGAGGCTAGAGACAGATTAGAAGCACCATTTCAGGAGGAAGAGGTCAGGAGTGTGGCGAAGGAATTGAAAGGTGATAACGCCCAGGGACCAGACGAGTTCACCTTATCTTTCTATAAGAAATGATGGAGTATATCAAAGTGGACCTCTTGAAGGTTGTTCAAGAGTATCTGGGCAGTTCGGATTTAAGTGGGAGGTCGTGACGGTGGGTTGTTGCGCAAGCCTCCTACTTGGGATTAGTCAGGCCTAAGGCCCGGACACCCAAGTTATCAAAAAAAAAAGAGTATCTGGGCAGTTCGAAAGAAGTGAAAACGCCACTTTCCTTACCCTTATCCCAAAGAGGGAAGGAACGTTGAATATTAAGGACTTCAGGCCTATTAGTCTAGTGAGCAGTGTGTAAAATCTGAAGAAGGAATTTGGCAAATTGACCAAGTTAGAGAAGATGAGCTGGCGGCAAAAATCTCAAGCTTTATGGTTAAGGGAGGGAGATCAAAATACAAAGTTCTTTCATAAAATTGTGATTGCACGATCAAGGGTGAATAGCACAAGGATGGTGGAAGTAGATGGAGTGACTTTTGAGAAAGAATGGATAGTCAAGAAAGCTGTGGAATCATATCATGAGAGGCTCCTCAAGGAATCAAGTTCCTTTAGGCATGTTCTAGATGGTCTCGAGTTTGATATGTTAAGCCCGGAGGCTAGAGACAGATTAGAAGCAACTTTTCAGGAGGAAGAGGTCTGGAGTGTGGTGAAGAAATTGAAAGGTGACAAGGCCCCGGGACCAGACGGGTTCACCTTATCTTTCTATAAGAAATGATGGAGTATATCAAAGTGGACCTCTTGAAGGTTGTTCAAGAGCATCTGGGCAGTTCGAAAGAAGTGCAAACGCCATTTTCTTTACCCTTATCCCAAAGAGGGAAGGGACGTTGAATATTAAGGACTCAGGCCTACAAGTCTAGTGAACAGTGTGTATAAAATATTAGCAAAATTGCTTGCTAATAGACTGAAAAAAAAAAAAAAAATACTTCCAAGCATCATTTCGAGATCTCAAGGAGCTTTTGTGGAACGTAGACATATCCTCGATGGAGTCCTTATTGCTAATGAATGTGTGGATTCTATTCTTCGAAGTGAGGAGCAATGGACATGGTGTAAGGGATCGGAAGGGGACGATCCCCGAGCTGGTTCCGAACCAAGAAGAACCCCAAATGATCTGGATCGTTCCGATCCCGACCTCTAGATGCTCCAAAAAAACCTGTGGCAACGCTGTTCACCAACATCGAAAAAAGATGCAGTCGATATACACCATCTGATCCAGCCTCTCCACTTCATCCCAAACCATTCTCCTTAGAAGATATTCCAAAAAGTTCCACCACACATGATCATGAGCCTTCTTTATGTCAAGCTTGCACATCACCCATTGCCATAGTATTTAAACTCGGAAATTGGCTCGGGATCATTCTCGGCCGATCCCGAGTTGGATCGCCGATCAGCCGAGAACGATCCTGAGCCGATTTCCGAGTTTAAATACTATGGCAATGGGTGACGTGCAAGCTTGACATAAAGAAGGCTCATGATCATGTGTGGTGGAAATTTTTGGAATATCTTCCAAGGAGAATGGTTTGGGATGAAGTGGAGAGGCTGGATCAGATGGTGTTTATCGACTGCATCTTTTTTCGATGTTGGTGAACAGCATTGCCACAGGTTTTTTTGGAGCATCTAGAGGTCTTAGACAAGGAGATCCCCTCTCCTCATTCCTGTATACCATTCCTGCAGGGGCCTTGAGTAGGTTAATTGACAAGGCAGTGACGGGAGACTTGATTGAAGGAGTGGATATCAATGAGTGAAGACCAAGTCTATCCCATCTTCATTTTGCAGACAATACCTTGATCTTTTGCCGAGTAGCACAGGATCAGCTCTTGGCTCTAAGATGCATATTCTTGTGCTTTGAGGCTGTTTCAGGTTTGAAAATTAACCTGAATAAAAGTAAACTATTTGCTATAGGCGATGTGATTAACATGGATCAGTTGAAGAATATTCTAGGTTGTCGAATGGGAGTTCTACCCACCACGTATCTCGGCCTTCCATTGGGGTATCGTTTCAAGGCTAAGTCTATGTGGGATAGGATGTTGGACAGGAATGATAAGATATTGGCTTTGTGGAAATCTAGATATCTATCTAAAGGTGGGAAACTTACTCTCATTAAAAACTCCTTATCGAACCTTCCCACTTACTTTCTTTCGTTATTTAAAATTCCAATAATAATGGCTAATAGACTTGAAAGATCCCAAAGAGACTTCCTTTGGAGTGAACAAGGGGAAATTTTGAAACGGAACTTGGTGAAATGGGTTGAGGTGTGTAAGCCTAAAATCCCACGTGCGCGCGGGGGAGGAGGGGTCTAGGAATTATGAAGTTAACAAATTTTAATGAAGCCCTTTTGGGAAAATGGCTGTGGAGGTATGGAGTAGAAAGAGAATTTATAGAGAAAAATTAATGAAGCCAAGTATGAAAGTGGAGAAGGTGATTGGTTCCCTAGGCAATTTATGGGCTCCTATGGGGTTGGTCTTTGGAAAGCCATTGCTAGTACAGCTGATAAGTTCCAAAAAGGAATCAGTTTTAAGGTAAGGGAGGGCACTAGGGTGAGATTTTGATTAGACAACTGGTGTGGAGATGGGCGTTTGAGGGTGCAATTCCAAGACCTATTTCGGTTATCTTATAACAAAAGAGAATGGATTAGCGAGATGTTGAAGAGAGACCTGAATGGTACCTATTGGAATATGAACTTCAGAAGGGCTTGGTTCAATAGGAAGATGGTCTTGGCAGCACTATTGATCGAAAAGCTTCAAGGTGTGGTATTTAGTGATGAGCCTGATACCATAATCTAGAGATGGGGGGAGCAAGGGAAGTTTACAGTCAAATCCTTCTATATTTGTGGGTTATGTTCAGACAAGGGTTTTAAGCTTGCTAAAGCTGTCTGTGGCTCACAGGTGCCTTCAAAGATTCAATTTTTCATGTGGACTGCAGTCTTGAACAAGATCTTAACTATTGACCATTTGTTAAGTAGAGGTTAAGCCCTCCTGAGCAGATGCACGATGTGTAAAGCAGAATTGGAAACCATCACACACTTGTTCATCCATCACCCGGTAGCTAGTCAATTATGGGGTATGCTTCTAAGGTACTTTGGTTCGCTTGGGGTGATGCCTGAAACGCTTGAAGATCTCATACGCATGTGGGTCTAGAAGGGGGGAAAATCTAAGAAAAAACTTCTGTGGAACTTTTGCCCCTCAGCATTGTGTTGGCTTCTATGGAAGGAAAGGAATAGGAGAACTTTTGAAGATAAGGAGCAGCATTAGCTATTGTTTCATCCCAGATGATCTCTCTCCCAACTTTTGGCTAGGTAGGAGCCCAAAGTACTGCTCCGTCCCTTTTGTTTCTTTTAAGCAGTGTCGACACGAAATCCATGGGAAATCTCCATATTTCCCTTTTCCCTGTGACATGAGGGAAAAACTATATTTCTTATAAAAAAAACCCTATAAAATTATGAAAACATAAATAAATAGTTTTTTTTCCCCAGATGTAGCGACATGTCGCAAAATGTCCCAAGTCTTACCAGTTTGCGACATGTCTTGCGACATCGACATTGCAAACCCTGCTTTTAAGCAAGATTGGAACTACTATGATGTAGTGTTTCCCCTTACTTCGTATATGGGAAGGTTTTCTGGTGGCTTCTAGGGTAGGTGTGTTTTTCTCCATCACCTATCCTGTTTCATCTCATGTATACACTTTGTGTAGATAGCAATGGGGCGATAGTTCATTTGTAATCTTCATATTTTACTCTTTCATATCAATACATACATGCTCTTTTACTGGTAAAAAAAAACATTTGTAAGATAGTCTACTATTGCATTTCGATTAACTTGACACAGGATCCACATCAGCCAGGCAAGTTCTTTATCCTTGCAGAATAATGTGTTCTAATAGAAGTCTTTGTGGTATTTAAGACCTGACCTCCAAGTGTATCATTGCTGATATGCTCAAGTCTACTTCAATTATTAATTGACTTCTAAAAATTGCTTATCAAGACAACCCTCTTCAACTTAATATACAAATCCTCAATAAATAAATAGATTGACAAAGTCCAATGTAGCTTAGACAAATTTGTACAATCATACTTAAGATTCTTCTTTCAAAAGTTAAGAAATTTGGGATTTAAGAAGAGTAGGACAGCAGCATCAGTGTTGCATGGATATGGATCCAGGAAGAATCTGACATGTGCTGGAGAATCCAACTCAAGGGGGTGAAAAGCAAGCATTCTGGGAGATGGTTGAGAATCCCACCCGCCCAGACTTGCACACTCATTTTCCTTTGCTTTATATCATCATCTATTCCCTGGTTCTTAGTTGAGTCATATAAAACCATTCAAGTCAAAAAAGTTTAGGATCGATTCATGTTACCCTAAGTTAATAGCATATATTAGCATATTGTATATCATATGAATACAAATATCAGTATGCAGATTCAGAATGGGTAAGGATCCCAAAGCCTCAACCCTAGCCCAACCCAACCTCTCCCATAGACAAGTAGAGTTGGTCAGGCTCAGGTTGAGGGAAACCATGGTTGCACCTCTAGAATGAAGCATTTGAAAGAGAGGAATAGTAGGATACTTCACAAAAGGTGAAGCAAGCTGAGAGTAGATATCTTATGGCATTGATATTTCTCTTGCATCGACACTTTCAAAAGATATTAATGGAGTAGGTTTTTCTTGGTCCTTGCAAGTATGGTAAAACCACCAAAAGGAACAAATGGTAACGCTATCAATAGCAATCGAAATGAAAAAAGGCTTTAGTCATCACCACCAATCCTTTTGACGAGGTGATTGGACACCAAGACCTTATATTTAGATAATATGATAAAACAACTGATGGCTCCACTGGATGTAAAACAAAGGAACAATGGGTTTGGAGGTTCAACCGTAAGAATAGGAAAGATGTTAGTCACCCCACCTCATCCAGTTTAAACCAGTTACTTATTCTTTGATTTCCCTATCATCTTTCCAAGCATTTGATTTGGTTTGTAATTTTCATGATAAAAGATGGATTATACTTCAATACTATTTTTTTTTTTTTTTTGATAATTGACAGCAATTTTATTAATCATCAAAAATCATAAGTCAAAAGGGTGTACATCAGATCATGAAGTTTGATCAAAACCATGCAAAAACAAGACAAAAAAAACACGAGCCAACTAAGATAAGTACATGAGAGCATTCTAAAAGCCCCAAGGACCGCAAAGCCCCAAGGCCCTAATTATCCTGATCGCTCCAGACTGTCCTCAATGGGTACCCCCACAGCAAAGGAATCTCTAACTACTCCTCTTCTGGTCCAAGTATCTGCTACCGCATTGCTGACCAAGGAACATGTGAAACATTCTCAAACTCTGACTAAGATGTCTTGCTAACCGCACAAGGTGAGCAAATCTCCAAGGGTAGTGGCTAGTCTCTAACATCCAAGAAAACACTGAGAATGAATCCCCCTCCACCTCTATACTTCAATACTAAATTGTTGACTCATATTTAGTAAATAAAAGCAAGCACATGCGTCCTAAAACTACCGGTATTCTAGCCTAAACCGGATTCTACATGAAGGGATGAGGAATTTGAAATCTAAGGCCTATGGAAACCCAAAACCAATAAGCAAACCTCCACACATGGAGTTCTCCACATGCTTCTCGTCTCGAGTCGTTTGATTCAGGGCGAAGCGTTGGGCACCAACACCAGGGACAATGGTAAAAAACCCTAGATTACTAGACTCGGAAAACATAAAGATTTTGTCACTGAGGACAATGGCCTCATGTTTTGAACCTCACTAAGCTCTTCCTAAAGTAAAATGACTACGACAAGGCATGTGAATTTACATGATGCATTTCATGTGATTCAAGCATGCATTTATTGTAATATAATAAAAGTAACATTAAGATAACGAAGTTTATCTATTATCAACAATCTACTAGCATACTTGAAACCAAGAGAAATTACCCATTGTCATACTTGAAGCGCTAAACTTAAGGAAATAAAAACATGTCAAGTGGTAAGCATGTTAACGGATGACATCTTAGATTTATAAGAATACTTAAGAAAACTAAATCATAGGAATTGAAAAAAGACAAACACATACTTATATTTATAAGGATTAGCTCAAGATATGAAGACTCAAACATGCTAATGAAGGAAACTAGGAATACATAATTTGAAAGAAAAATAGACTTAAAGCTAAAATTAACATTAGCTAGAGCTAAATGCTACCTATAACATCAAAAGCAGAACTTATAGAGAACTAATTTATATGGGCGAGATAATTCTTAAAAAAAAAAAAAGGAAAAAATGCATCAAGGAAATAAAATAAGATATAAACATAAAGTCAAGGAATCATGAACTAAGAAATGATAACAGTACATGTATGCTAAAGATATATGAAGCCTAGGTTTCATATCATTTTTGTCAATGGACATCATATTAAATCACCATCATAAGCTCTGAAATAAAATCAAAAATATCCCATGTTCGAGTGCTTCAATTTTCCATAGATTTAAAAGAGAAAACACATTTATTGATTTCCAAATAAAAGAAAAGCAAAAGAATAACTAAACACTTAACACAAAAAAAGGATAATATGGAGAAGCAAAAGACTAGAACTATGAAGAAATTAAAACTAAAGAAAATAGGTAAGGTAAGAGATTACCTATTATTCTTGAAGATGCTAAACTTTCTTGAATGGCTTCACATGAATAGTTCTCTTCAAAAATGAGTTGGCAAGACCAAGTCTCAGTTCTTTTTTCCGAAGATTTTTTAGATTACTTCAACGACTTTTCTAATAAGAAAGAGGAAGAGTTTCCCTAAGGCCTAAAAGGAAGACTTGAAGGTGTATGGAGATGAAAGATGGGAGATCGAAAGGGGTATTTATAGGACAGGTGAAAATCTTGGTCACTTTTGGGATTTTGAAAATGATAGTTTAGTCTTTTGTGTGGGATAAAGTTTCACAATGGCTTTGTCTTTGATAAATTCATATTTTCAATGATAAAAAGGTTAAGGAAAAAAGCATAAATGCCAAGGGATTATGAGAAAAGAATTGATATGGGCAGATAGCATAGGAAGTAATAAGTACTGGTCATTGACTCAAACTTATCCCCTTATGGGCTGGGTAGATGTATTTTTCTTGGAACCCCAAAAGATGTTGCCAAAACGGAGAAGAACTTGAGATGGTTGTGTGAAATGACAAGACAAAGACAAAGACCAAAGACCAATCCAATCCAAACATGAACATAGATGATCCCTTTACTGGTTCCTAAAAGAAATGCCAAAGATGTGAAAAACTTGAGATGGATGGGGGTGATGAGGTGGAATGGACTTGTGTTGATAGGGTCTTTATTGGGACGAATGTTTGATTATGTGGATTAGAGTCGCTTTAAGGGCTCTCCTTTGGGTCAGTTCCTTGGATTGGGCCAAACCAAAACATGAATGTCCAATTGATTGAAAAGACAATTAATGGAAAAAACCATTATTAGGAAAAATTATTATTGACATGTTTGGCCAAATGATTAACTCTTTTGGTCTTATAATGCATCCTAAGCAAGGTATTAAATGTCGTTGTCTCAAGACATGTCAGGCCTTTCTGGAGACATGTTGTCAACATGGTGCAGAAAAAATTGAAAAAATATGAAAATGGTGTTATTTTTTTAATGAAACTTTGTAAGGATCTAACTTAAAATTAAATATATTTTAACAACCCAAAATATGAAAAACAAAATGCATATATAGTAACTTTATTTGGGGAGGCCATATGCAACGTACCTCCTCAAGTATATGTCATTCACTATATATGCATTTCTTTATCATTTGTTGGATTATTTAAATGTATTCAACTCCAAGTTTGATCTCTACAAAGTTTCATTAAAAAAACCCTATTTCACCCTTTTATTTTACCTTTTTCATCAATATTTTCCTTTGTTCCCACCATGTCCCCATACGTTGCCGATATGTCCGACATATCTGCGACATTTGGAAGATGTGGTGGAACTTCGACCCTAATGCCATGTCCCCCCACCCCCAAGTAGCAACATGTTACAACATTAAAAATATTGATCCTAAGGCATTGATTATGAGATTCTACTATTGTCAATCTTTATTAATTCTTCAATTAAAAGCTTTGATTCATCTGAAAGGATTCAAGTTGATTGGCCAAAATTG
Source organism: Pachysandra terminalis (assembly GCA_031762675.1). Lineage (NCBI taxonomy): Eukaryota > Viridiplantae > Streptophyta > Magnoliopsida > Buxales > Buxaceae > Pachysandra > Pachysandra terminalis. The sequence continues at coordinate 19,011 of JAUPMG010278191.1, read as the reverse complement.
GGTGTGTACACTGAGGGTTTTCAACTTAGTCATAGTTCCTGCTTTCGTATAGCTAAACTAGCTTGTTTTCTTATTTGCTAGTCTATCATGTATGCATTCTCGTACATAAGGTTCACCCCTTTTCTCTTCAATATAATAGAATCTTGTATTTTTCATCTTATTATATTTATGTTGATTTCATCAATAATAGAACTACAAAGATCGAAATTAACATGTACAAGAAGCTCAGTCAGCATGTACCTCTTTTAAATTTCATTTTTCTCTCTTTTTACTTAACATAAGGCAAGTTACCAAATAAAAAGTTCATCAACCATGTTACATAAACAGAATACAGTTAGATGGGATAGTCAGGCAGTATGCTCTGTTTAAATACAGAAACAATGAAACACATAACAGTCAAACATTACAAAATTACTAAAAAATTAAATCCAATATAAGTTAAGAAGATGGCTGCTACCTGATGCTGCCTCACCAACAGCAGCAGGAGTATTTGGCATCACCCTGACAAATCGACCATGACCCGCCCATTCCTAAATGAAACATAACTAGTTACTTTGTCATGAAAGTACTAAAAAGTTAGAAAATTGAAATATAAACTTATATTGAAGGGGTAGAATTGATTGTTTAGGGATATCATTGCATAGGCTCACAGCATACTGCATAATGAGTAAGTGTGAGGATGCTCAGTGCTCAAAAGCAGGAAATTTCAGAAAAAGGAATTGGAAGAGGGAAAATGTTCGTAAACATTCTATCACATCCTAATTTACAATTTTTACAAAGCGTGAACAAGATGAGTCTTCCCAATGTAGTCAAAAATATAAGTAATCCTTACGCCATTTTTTTACCTAGTAAAAGTGGTGGATATCCTGGTTCCTATGAACCATGGTCAAGAAGAAATTATAGTCAAGAGGGAAGCCCTAAGTCACCCCATCCGATGCCAGACCCTTAATGAGAGCTCTGGGCAGGCAATTGTTAAGATGCAGTCAAATATTGGCACCTGGGCTTCAAAGCCAAGGCACTGAAATACCAGTGACAAGATGTGGTAACTCAAGACTAAATAAAGTACAAGGGTTCCCAACAAAGCTAACACTTCATCTATCATGTTAAAAGAGGCAATCTTGCGATATATGAGAAGAAATCTCCTTTGATGCTCCAATGGAGAAGCGATTTATGCAGACCGAAAGAAAGTCGCTTGAGTTTCATTTGTGGAGAAATCCCAAGCTTGTTTTGAAGCTTGTTCTGCGAGCAATCTTGCTATTTATGAGAAGAGATCTCCATTGATGCTCTGACGGAGAGGCGATTTATGAAGATTGAAAGAAAGTCGTTTGAGTTTAATTTGTGGAGAAATCCCAAGCTTGTTCTGCAATTAGTTGAGAAATCTCAAGGTTTGCCGGCGGAAGTTTCTATGTATAGTAACGAAGTCAAATGGTTTCTGAAAGGTATCATAGAGGTGGTGTCGTCGGGTGGTACCAGGAGGAGTTTTATTGGGTCTTTGAGAAAAGGAAATAGAGTTTGCTTTCTCGAGGTGGGTATTAATCCCAGAGGAAAGTTCATCTCGCTTTCTGTGAGAAGACATTGTTCGTATAAAAGCTCTTTTCTTCCCGGAGGGCGGTGAAGGTCGGGGGTGGCAAAGTCTGCACGATGTATTATTTTGGAGTCTGGGCATCCGAACAGAATCAAACAATGTGAACCGGAATCTTCCCCTTCACCTCAGATGGATAACCAGTTAATCATTCAGAGAGGCATTATATTGGGGGTTACAATCTGTTCCATTGGCCGAAAGAAGGTAATTGGAAGGTGGAAGGAGAAGAAAATAATAAAAGAATAGTGGGCAGTATGAAGGTGAACGGTAACAAATTTTAAAATCATGTTTGGTGGGGGAGTTTGATGGCTCCGTCTCAGACAAAAAGGAGATTCTAACCTGGGCAAAAGGGAAATGGGGCATTGTCTATGGTCGGCAAATGAGGCCCATGGGTTACAATAAAGCTCTGTTTTTCATCCCTATAGAAAAGAAGTTGCCTCTAGAATTGGTCGCCAAGCATTTTGGCAATTTGGCGATGTATCGGTAAGAGTTCGACAATGGTCGAAGGTGGGGTGTCAAGATTTGGGAGAGAAAGAAAGTGAAATTTGGGTTTGAATTATGGGAGTGGCATTTCATCTTTGGGGCATTATTCAAAATTTTAGGAGAGTTTTGTGGTGCATTTATTCTTAATGGCCCAAAAACATTGAGGGGTTCCGATTTGCAAGGTATCCAGTTATGTTGGAATAGGCCAAGGTCATCGAAGTGGCCTATTATAATAACCCAAACTAAAATAATAGGGTTAATATGTAATTAATAAAAATAAATGGGTTAATTTAAAACTTTAGTAAGTTAGCTAACATGTTTGACTTTGACTATTTGTGATTGGTGGGTTGCACGGTAGGAAGCTAAAGTGTTTCACACACAATCGTAACTCTTAAAGTTATAATGTGTGGCTTATTACAACTATAGGAACTTAAAATTGTAGGAACTTCTAATCTAAATCAATGGCTTAGATTTAATCTGGATTAATGCTAGTTATAACTTAATTAGGATTCTATTTTAATAGAGAATTAAAGACTAGTTTAAATATAACTAGGAATCTAGATCTAAAGGCTAGAATTAAACTAATCTATTTTAATGGCTAAGATTAATTAGGAAATTAAAACCAATCCTAGATAAGGTTAACTTATAATACAACTATACTTAGGATACTTAAAATCAACGGTTAGGATTTCGTAGGAACAATTCAATTAAATTAATGGTTAGGATTAAAAGGAAAAGAGATTAAATCTAAATAGGATTAAGATAAGACTAAGTCAATAACTAATCAACTTAGAACTAGGACACTTTATTCTAAGGGTTAGAATTAGTCCAAGGGCAGTAAAATTAAAACATAATCCTAGACTAAGAACAACTCCTAAACTACCAAGGACGCAAAACAGAAATCTATATATACCTTCGAGGGTGGACGTGTGAATCATAATTCTAGAGAGGAGAGAGAGGAGATAAGGATTGCTGGAGCTTTAGGAGCTTGAAGGAACTTCAGAAGATCAAGGAAGAAGAAGAAGAAGAAGAAGGTGTTCATCTCAACACCAATTCAAGCCTTATTTTCGATTTGAACTAGGTGACAATATCATATTCATTGAGTATGACATAGCACGATCTTAAAATTATATCTTTCATTACTTCATAAAAACATGATTTTTCTGGTTTTCATATCATGCAATCCATGAGGTAAATTTAGTAGATGAGTATTGGGTTTTGTTTTTTTTTTTTTTCGTATTTTTTTTATAATTTATGAAAGTATATATAGATGAGAAGAAACAAGTACAACAACTAGTGTTTTAGTAAAACACTAAAATCAATAGAGCAAAACATCAAAGAAAAGCGAGAAAGGCCGAAAATAGGCTCCAAAGGACCCATATGGGGGGTGCCAAAACAACAACTGCCAAGAACAAGGTAACTCGAAGCAAGGTCAAAGAGATCGTTTGCCACTCTGTCATGATGTCCATAACCGATAATCCCATAAACTGACTTCTGACAGAAGCCCAGGACGCCACCGAGGTCATGATCCCCTCGCACACACTCCCCACAAAGGATGAAACATCATGAAAGATCCATTGATTTCGCTCTCTCCAAATATGCCACAAAACAGAGTGGAACACCAAACGGAAGATAATCCGACCCCGAGCACCTAAACCTAGGAGTCACCAGATCTCTGTGGCCAAAGGGCAATGGATGAAGATATGATCGATAGACTCCTCCTACGCTCGGCACAAGAAACACATGTGTGGAGACAAAACCGTATACCTCCCAGTACACCGGTTGGGTTGTGAAACCCAATCGGCAGGCTACCGGCACACCGATGGGATCCGGTAGGCTAGGCAGAAGCCTACCTATGCCATGGTTCACCCGGCAAGCTAACTGGCACACCAGTTGGTCTGTCGGATCAGGCAAAGGATTTTCAGGTCAAGGGGATTTCCAAGGGATTTCATCTAATCATCGTAGGGCTTCATGCATGGTGATTTGATCATCCTAATGGTCACACTAATTATGGTTTTAACAATACTTATTCAAAAATAGTTTCTTGGTTTCTCTAACAGTCTAACATTAGCAGCATAGATTATTGTTACTACCTACATGCGATCTTTCTGGGTTTTAGTAATATGATCATGGGGAAGAGTTATGTATGTGAAAAAGAAGGAATTCCCCATGATATCACATTAGGGGAGAAGCAAGTACACGAGACACTAAAGGAAAACTCACCAGTGCTGTAGGGTTCTTTTGCCATTGTTGATTCTTCTAGTGTTCTTCTATTTTTCTGATCTTCTAATCTTCTCATAGGTTCTCCTAGGGATTCCCACGAAATTGACTTGTTTTCTAATGTCTAATCTCTTAATTTAATCCTACTTTATAAGTTCTAAGTGTTAGAATTATATTAGGAATACTAGTTGGTGTTTAGTTGTTGGTCTAGTCCTAATTCAATTATTACTTGATCATTAAGTTTCCCTAATTACTTATCACGAAAATTATACTTTAATTAATCTAATTGGGCCTTAGGAGTCTTACTTAAGCCCAATCCAACTAATTACTAATCTTAGGTCATGTTTGTCTCATCCTAGATAACCCATTAACCCAGTTTTCTGTTTTAGCTGTAATTCTTCATTGATGAACTTAGTTTATTTACTATAATTTATAATCCTAATTATATCTTATTTTATTAATAACCTTAGGTTAGTTTCTAAGTGTGGAGTGTTTAATTACCATTTTACCATTTTCATTAAAGGTTATTTTTAGTCTTAAATTTTCAGGTCATTACACAAACCAAGACAGCACATCGCCCACAAAGGAAGACTGGACCGATACAACTCTGAAAAGTCTAGGTCCTCTAGGAAACCGAATATAAATAGGAACCTCACCCAGTCATAGGTCCTGCCAGAAGAAAACGGAGGCACCATCCCCCACCGACCACCAGACCACAGACAAGAAAAAATAAGCAAGAGCAATAACATACCTCCACGGGCCAGCCACATAAATCCTCGCATTTAGTCTCAAATCTCTTCCATTCGCATGAATGTCATACTTGCTTACGATGATCTTACACCACAAATGGTCCCTCTCATAGTAGAATCGTCAAAGCCATTTAGCAAGAAGAGACGAGTTACGAGCCCGAGTGTTACTCAGGTTAAGACCCCCATGCTCCCTCACCTAACAACATCCCAATTGATCAGAGATGGTTTCCTACCACCATTCCCTTCCCACATAAACTACGTTGTGCCTTCTCAATAAGAGAGGCCACCACTCGAGGCATCCTAAAGACCGACTTATAATATACTGGAAGGTTTGCCAAAGACGCTTGAATGAGAGTAATTCTGCCACCCCAAGGACAAATAATTCCTCTTCCAAATGGCCAACCTCTTCTCAATCTTTTCCACCATCGAATCCCAAAAAAACTAGAGATTTAGGATTTCCACCCAAGGGCATCCCCAAATAGGAAATCAGCCAGGACATTAAACAGCACCCAAGAGTGTCAACACAATCCGCCAACACCTCCTCGCCGACGTGAATCTCGGAGATAGTGCTCTTATCCAGATTAACCTTCATACCCGACACCATTTCAAAGCAACGCAAGACACTCTTAATCCCCCTGACCTGTGAGACCTCAGCATCAACAAAAATGATCGTGTCATCAGCAACATGAAGATGGGAAACCCCCACCTCATCAGCTCCGGTCCTAAAATCCCTCAAAATACCATTCTCTTCAGCAACCCCCATGAACCAACTCATAACATCCCCCACTAGAGTAAAGAGAAAAGGGGACAAAGGATCGTCCTGTCTAAGACCCCTGGAAGAAGATAAAAAATCAAGCAGAGAACCATTTACCAGGAAGGAAAACCCCACATTCCTAAGACAACTCGCCACCCATGTCCTCCATCTCTCTCCAAAACCCTTCCATTTTAGAATTTGATCTAAGAAGTCCCACTCCACTCTGTCATAAGCCTTCTCAATGACCAATTTGATAACCAAGCCAGGCACCCCACATCTAAAATCTCTCCTCTACACACTCAAAAGCCACTAGAATACTATCAGTTATCTGCCTCCCCTTAACGAAAGCACTCTGATGTTGTGAAACCAACACCGACATCACATCTCTCATTCTGATCAATAGTACTTTCGCGATAATCTTGTACAAGCTGGTGGTTAAACTGATTGGCCTAAAATCCTTTATGTCCTTCGGCCCAATTTTCTTTGGGATTAGCACCAGAAGTTAGCATTTGTGATCTTGTGCACAATCCCACTATTGAAAAATTCCCTAAATACTTTCAAGACCTCCCTCTTAACCACATCCCAATTATTCTGGTAGAAACTAATTGTGAATCCATCAGGATCGGGGGCCTTATCACCAGCCAACTCTCAAACGGCCTCCTTAATCTCCTCCACCACAAACTCTCTCTCCATCCAAGTCCTTTTCCTAGCACCTAAAACTCTATCACTTCTATCCTTTAGAGTAAAATCGAATATTTTCTCAGATTTTTATAGCTTAGAATAGAATTCTGACAAGCCGGAAATGATGTCCTCAAAAGAATCTATCCATACCTCCCCCAACCTTTAACTTCACCATATCGTTCCTAACCTTCCTCTCATTCGCCATTTTGTGAAAGAATCTGGTATTCCCATCCCCCTCCTTCAACCAAGTCACCTGAGATTTTTGTCTCCAACTTATCTCTTCCAACTTCACCACTTCGACTAAAGCCACCTTAGATCCTTTTCTCTCCACAATTTCAGCATGACTCAAAGTCCTTTCTCCCTCACCCTTATCAATCTCCTCAATTTTTTCCATCAATTTCCACTTACGCTTCCCAATGTCACCAAAAACCTCTTTATTCCAAACCTTAATTTTACCTCTCAAAGAGCTCAAACTTCTCATGAAATTAAATCCTTCCCACCCTTGATAAGCCCCTGTACAATTGTCCCACCAAGATTGGATAGATTCCTGAAAGTTGGGGTGGGATAGCCACATATTTTCAAATAGAAAGGGTGAGGGACCACGGCTTCCCCCATCCGTGCATATCTGGATAGGCCAATGGTCCGAGATAGTCCTAATTAGAAGCCATTGATTTGTAGCCGGAAAAAGTTCGTCCCACTTAGAAGAGGCCAAAAATCTATCCAATCTACAACATACTGCTGAGGTTTGTTCGTTCATCCATGTGTACCTCCCACCCCGCAATGGATAGTCGATCAATTCACAATCCCTAATGATGAATGATAGCTTCCTCATACTTCTGGTAATTCTAGCCACTCCTCCACTTTCCTCGCTTGCAAAGCGAGTCACATTAAAATCCCCAATAAGACACCACGCACCACTGAATTGTGCCCGTAAATTGATTAATTTTGACCAGAAAGATGTCATGTCTCTAACTCTATTGGGCCCGTAAACCGTTGTAATTGCCCACACAAAGTTATCCACACAACTCCTAAATTGTATAGACAAAGAAAATATCCCTCTAACCACATCCACTCCCGAGATTGACACCCTATCCCATATAATCAAAATACCACCTGAAGCCCCTATGGAGGGCAATAACTCCCAACACCTGTCTCTATCACCCCAACGCTTCCTCACAAGACCTACGTTGACCATTCCTTTTTTTGTTTCGAGCACCACTAAAATATCTGGTTTGACTAGTAAACACACAGCACGCCTTTCTTCTAACTGCCCTAAACCCCTTATATTCCAACTAATTATCTTCATAAAGAACACCAGACGCACCCATGTTTCTAGAACTAAAAACTTTAACCGCCTCTCTGTCTGGCACCTCCTTACCAGACCCATCACAAATCTTTTCTAGTACACCCAAAGCAAACTGTACCACGTCCTCCCATTCACCCTCCTCTCGATCCTTCCCCATCACACCTACATGCGAAACATCAATTTCAGCCTCATCCCTACAAACACCTACCCCGCACCTCCCACTGGGAGCCAATTCCTGAATAACACAATGGCTAATCAAACTAGCCTTTCCTTTTCTATGGCTTACTGGCGACTCCACACGTGACGGATGTAAGGACCCATACCCTGTAAATTTACCTTCCTGGGTCGAACACAGTTATGGTGGGCCCGCCAGCCTGTTTGATTAGATCAGGGGTTAATTGGGGAAACCATAGGCATGTCAGGGGTGTGCATGGTTAGCCTCGGAATGGGAATAGGGAGAAAAATGTCATTCTCCCTACTCAAACCCCTCCTTATAAAGAATATTTTAGATTAGGGTAAGACATCTGGAAGGAGGAGGAAAGGGAGGCTGGTGTGGATCTAATGTTAGGGAGGCTATTCCACCTCCTTCTCCTGCCTATGATAGAAGGAGACAAAAGGAAAACCACCCTCTGCTGGAAGAGCATCATAGGTAAGTTGTATTCGACAGTATAATCCTCTTATTAAGATTCAGATCTCAATGTTTCTCTTTTATGATTTGAATTGCTATTTCAAATGATATATGTTTAACTCTTTGTTGGAAATGTCGTTTGCATGATATTATTGGTATAGGAATGTGAGCATGGAGATTATGGTATTGTTGAGGTGATTGTGCGATGTTTGGTTTTGATCCGGAGCCCAGGAGTTCGGATTTCGAAAAATCAGAAAGCCCAGAATGCGTGACTGATCGGTAAGCTTCGGTCCACCGATAGGTCCATCGACAGATACCACAAAACAGAGTAAAATGGGCATTCAGTAGACTTCAGCCCACTGAGCACTCCACCGAACACCTGAGAAATTTACAGAGCGGTAGGCTTCGGTCGACCGGCAGCTCCACCGACAGAGTCTGTAATCTAGTTCAATTGAGCACTACGGTAGACTTCGGTCCACCGAGTACTTCACCGAAGGCCCAGTGAAATGCACAGACATGTGTGACCTTGTGGATTACCTAGGTGGATGATGTGGGGCTTAGGCCACTGATTAATATTGGATTCCGAGAACAAGTTTTGACCAAAAGGCATCTACTCTACCTGCGGGAAGTCAATCTTGGTGTCCCGAGTTATCGTAAACATCATCCCACCTTAGGTTTGATGCTGATTAAATGTGGAATTTCTTGGTTTATTGGTTAAATCTGATTTCTTATGTCGTAATAATATGATAGGAAGCTTATGACGGTTTGCAATCGGATTATCCGTGTGTATGGGTGCGTGGATAGCTTCCGTTGTTGATCTTCATTTGGTGTCCTAGTTTAATTCATTGCATACTAGACTGACATCAAATGATAAGTGAACCGGGAGGTGGAAATCTACAGAGAAACTATGCGAAGCCTCTGGTTGGGTTGACTATATACCCGTGGGGTGAAAGAGCCCACTTAAACTAGGGTAGGATGCTTGCAAGCTCCTATACAGGTTCTCTATTCCTCGAGTATGGTACACCCATAAATTAGCATATGGCGGCCTTCGTAGCATGGATTAGCGCTCGGAACGAAGAGAGGGAGTTTCTGGTAGTTCCTGGGACTAAGGTTGTGAAGTTGTATTGTTTGGGGAAGCTTTTGGTTGAGGTCCACTTATCATGAGGTGTTGGTTTAGTTCATTTCACAATATTTATTGCATATTCATTGTAGGTCATTTGAATGATCCATCCATACCATATCATCTCATACTAAAATACTCATTTATTTATTGATTTATTGTTGTACTAACCTTTGTTGATTTAGTCTCCATAAGAGGATGGGTGATTGTCTAAACTCTTACTGGGCATCACAGGCTCACGCAACTTTTCATGTTGCAGGATGGGCGGAATGACCTGTGTTAGCTGTGCTGCTGCTGTTGTTGCTTGATTTAGTTAATATTTGTTGGGTGTTGGACTTGCACTCCCTAGGGAGTTGTGGTTGTAATAGACATGATTAATTTTGATGCAATGATTTGAGATTATTCAGACCCTTGTAGATCTTTGCTCTGCTGTATCCTAAGATCATTTATTCCTTGTAATTGTTTCGTTTATACTTTATTGTTTTATTTAGACTTCCGCACTCTGATCATTGATTAATAAAGGTAGTTGTTACTTTTATTTACAATTCGCGGTCCAATTGTGGATCCCGAAGATCTCACCTTAAGATCCGTGCTATCCCTCATTGGGAATCATGTTACGGGATCTGGGGCGTGACAACGGACCATTATGTTCTGCAAGATTTTCGTTAGCAAAAAAGGATTCAACAGCATAAGGAAGAGACCTCTTCTTATGTAAAGATTTATGCAATGTACCTGACCGAGGACGACTATGATTAGAAGAGGAAAGAGAAGGTGATTTGAACCGACACCCAACTCCTAATAATTCGAAGCAATTTTCAAAGGACCGACTTGCTTTCGGGATTGCACACGACGAATCTGCTGCAATTCCGGATTCGGTAACAGGATCTGCCGTCACCAATAACGCGTCCCCCGTAACCTCCACCTCCGCCTCTGACTCCTTCTCTTGCTTTCTAAAAGGTCTAGTAACCTTTTCCACCATGAGAGGGCTTTTTCTAGCCTAAACGATAGGAGTAGCACCCTCTTTGTCCACCTCTCTCCCACGATCATAACGTTTTCTCGAAGACTTTAGCACCAACAAAAGGATTCAGCCCCATCCGACATGTGCTCAAACCATGTTTCAGCATGAAACCCTCTTACAAAAATCCTTGGAAGAATCCTCGATACATCGCACCTGAGCAATCAGCTCTGCCTTCAATGTCGTGAAGTTACTGAGTGTCGTGGCCTTGACTTCATCGGAATCTCCAAGATCCCTTGATCGTTCAATGAATCAGCCTTAACAGGCTCTAGGGCAACCTTAAGTGTGGACCCAAAAGCACTCGAGGGATTAGACACCCACCCATCAGGACGCGGCCCAGCATTAATTTGAACAGAATTGGGTCCATGATCAATGGGCCTCATAGGGTCCGTCCCAATATCACTGATGGGCCTACTAGGCTCCCCATTGCATATACCCTTAAACTTGGCCTTCACATTCAAGACATTAATGTTCCCAGGCGGCTTGGGCCCCGCGTCCTTGGCCGGCCCAATAGAAGAAAAAACAGGCCCCAAGCCCAGTTGTCCATTAACTCCCTTCAAACAACACCTTTGATTGAATACTAGGCCCAGACGAAGAGGTCCCCGCGGCCCACACCGTGTTGGAGACGGACTGACACGCGGCCCAACACTCGCCATCACACTGGGTATGACAACTCCACCCTTTTCTGCCCTAAAATCACTACCAGAAGATTTCTTTCCGCCGTCGGAGGGATGTTCCTCCAAAATAGGTAAATGAATTGAATTGCTGAACGCCTCTCTCTCAGTCTGTGGCCCGACGACCTGTGCTTGTCTCTGGTCATTTCGTTCATCGCCATCACCATCACCAACTAGCGAGCCGACATTAGGGGATTCGTGCCCACCTGCCTTGCCACGACACCCCTCGAGTTCCACGTCACCTTCTTCACCATCGTCTAAACGCAACTCTGGTGAAACCTCTTCTGCAAAAATAAACACACCGGCCTAAAACCATCTACGGCCATCTAGAAGCCAGATCGACCTCAGAATCCTCCAAGCAAGCTCGACACACACGTCCATACCCACCTTCAGAAAACCTTCTCTGACCACCTCTGTAGAACCCGCCGGATTAGCAAGACCACCAAAAAATTCTCCGATCATGTTTATGAAATTCCGATTCCAAAGATAGGCAAGAACTCCCTCGATGTAAATTCACCATCCACCGCTACTGTACGGAGCTTCGAAGCTGTTTAGACAAGGAGGATCTGACTTTGGAGGGAGAAAAAACAAAATTGGGGGGAGCCCCCAGAGGAAAGAATACGCGCGTGCCCGGCAGAAGGTTTCTCCTTGCTTGTATCTTGCCCCCCATTCCTCTTTAACACTTGTCTTCTGGCATCCGCAATGTATGACCAACCACCTTCAGACGACGAAAAAAACAAAGATCCACTACGATTGTTTTGACCGACCGAAGAGAGTTTTAAGAGCTCCCCTCTGTGGTTAATGCTAAATTCTGCAATCAACGCCGTCCAGTTTTGAGGGAACCCAACACAAGCGGTTTTCTCCCCATACTTCCAATGGATTGCACCATACTATTGACCCAGGAGAGTTCTTCCAAAGATAGCCAAAACCATGTGAAACCAAAAGGCCTTGTTTCCGTAACCTTCACCAGTGGACGAACATCCTCAAATAGGAATGTCTTGCAAGCAGCTCGCACCCTGACCTTGGATCTCCCCATAGAACCTCCTACTTCCTCCGAGATAGGGACATAACCATCATTCTTCTTGCGAAGAACCATATTTTTTAAGGAAGGCATTACCTCCTTCTGCTTCAACATGTTGTTCATCGACCGCTCCCCTCCAACCGAACACCATTACGACCAACTTTATTCAAAACATTTATGATTTCGTTAACCGAATAGGTGGCGGCCTTGCCAGTTTAATATGCCCCTTCTCATCTCCCATTTGGCTGGCATCCCCTGAGTATCCGACGCAAAGTCCCTTTCCGACCGCCTTGTGAGCACTTCCTACACTCCGATTGCCTTCACTGCCATTACTTTGACAGTTTGACTGTCCATCACTTAGAAATAACAAGAAGAGCACGGAAGGGGCTGTCGTGGCGTGTCCAGAGAAGAAGATCTCTACTAGAATTCCTACAAGCTTCTTGAATCAGAGGACCATTCTCGCAAAGAGAGATTTTGATCCTTTGGAGCACAGAAGAAGCAAAGCTACTGTTGGGATCAGGGAAGAAGCAGATCTACTATTGGGTTTTGTTCGAAATTGTGTTCTAACATGTGTGTTTTAATTAAATATTGTTAAATTATCAAGAATTTAAATACAAACTTTCAAATTTCTGGGTTCCAGGCAATCAGTCGACCCGTCGGTCAGCCAACAGGTCAACCAACGGTTTTCTAGGTTGGTCGGTCGACCCGTCGGTCAGCCTACCAGGGTTTCTGGGTTTTTCTTGGATCTTGGTCACTGGCCAAGCAATCGATCAAGGATCAGTCGACCGACAAGTCCACCGACACCCACAGGGTATTGTTTTTGGTCCCAGGCTGAGCACCCGATGCTGGTCGGTCAGCCGACGGCTGTAGGTTGTTGTAGGTTGACCATAGGTCAACCGAAAAATATGAAAGTGCTCCAGATGACTTGAAACTTTGCATGTATACTATATTTGACTTAATTAGACCAATTATGATGTTAGAATTGCTCAATTATGAATATTTTGCATATGTGCCTTTATTTGGAAGATTTGCTATATCCGACCAACGGGTGATATTTTGATCGGACTTGTATTTGACTCCAAACTCATTATGATCATGTTTCATATCTAAAAATACACTTGCTCATATACACAAGCTTGTTTGATTAGTTAAGGTGCACAGTTCTCTACACATGCACAGCATATACCTATTTTATGCATAATGACCTTGTATCGGATCTAATGCTTGACTTGACCTCCATGACTTCATATTTCTGGAGTTTATGGTTATAATGAGTGTTATTATGATCTGAGAATCATAATTTTAGTAAGGCAGTCCCGGAAGGACTAATTTGCATGTGTTGAGGGACTGTACATGCCAATAGACCAATTTTTATTTACTCCCAAGGTGAGGGAGGCATCCCAAGAGACTTGTGGAAAGATGATAGGTGATGGGCAATTCACATTAATGAAGCCCAATATTTGAATCATATGAGTGAATTCTGTTAACAAATCGGCTAATGTATGGTTCACAAAGGAAGTTCTAGGTGATGCCTTGGGAGTTGTCCCTATGATCGGAAATAAGTGAGGGAACTGAACTCTCTAGGTCGCAACCCCTAGAAAATATGATGCGCACATAGAATAATCTACTTTTTTGCCATGTATTGCGGATGAGTTCTAGGTGAAGCATCTTGGGTAGTATAATTAAGATCGGCTGTGGAACATACAATAATCGAATGCCAAACAGCATGCATACTTGCATATCATATTATTGTGCATGAATCACATGTGGTGATTATATTTATTGTTGCATAAGCAAGCATTCATTCATTAATAATTGAACCATCACATTGCATTGCACATCATTATCATATCATATTTCATATCATGTTACTAATTGCATATACCAACTTCTGTTTTTGTCAATGGGAATACCGGAGAGTGGCATTGAACCTACTTCAATCCAAAATATTTTCTATATTCGTTTATTTACTAAGCTAAGTGTAGCTTACGCTTTCTAAGCAACATATTTCAGGACCGATACCATGGTGATCAAGAGGGAGGGCAAGGACATGATGAAGACCATAGTTTTTATTAAATTATTGTTTGATGATTTCAATAGAATTTGTAATAGGATTAGTTGGACTTATGTTTTTAAAGACTTGCTATTATTAGGACCAGATTTGAGTAGCTTAATAGGGTTTTGATTGAAACATGAGACTTAGATTTATATTTTATTTTCGCTGATTTCTGATTTGAGATTGTTTTGATTTGGATATTACCCTTAATAATACTATTTTCTAGAATATTACTTTATAATCATCTTACTTGATTCAATGGTTTGGTGATGTATTGCTTATCCACTCCCATAGAGTTATAAGGTGAGAGTTATATCTTAAATTTGGGGACTCCTATGAGATTTTCAGGTTTAGGATGTGACACTAGTATCGTCTGGCTCTTTTCCCAATCTCAAAAGATCAATTATGCTTGTCCAATCTGGTGGAAGAACCACACAGTTAGTGTCAATTTGAACAAAAAGTTCACGGGAGTAGTGGGTGTTAGTTTGTCATCGACGGCAAGTTCCAACCAGTCCGGTCAAGTTTCTTTCCGTCATGGAAATGAAGAAGATGAAGTATGGCCATCATTTAATCGTGATTGTCCGATTGGCATTGATTCTAAGGATGTTAACATTTGGATTCGAATTTATTTGTTCTTTGGGCGGGAACATCCAGGAGTTGGAGACCCAAGCCATTATCAGAGACAATGCTGGATTAGTGCGTTGTGGGGGCCTTCATCTTGTGAATTCCGGTTTTGCGTTTTGCGAGAGGAGCAACCGGTACAGATGGTGGGTAGATCTCAAGTACTAGCCCACAAAGGATTAATCCTAAGGTTGAAAAGTTTTCAGATCCGCTCAGGGCCCATAACTCACGTGGTCCGGTTGTCAAGCCCTCGGCTTGTCTTTCTAGTAATTGGACTCCAGTTTTGCTTAGCCCAAGAAGGGAGTGAACCATAGCCCAACAAGGGAGTGGACCCCAGTCTCCAGCAGATGGACCTCAGACTTGTTGTAATATCGAAGTTTCTAATCAATGCAAGTCAGCCTCAAACCCTTTTAGAGAATCACATAGCCATCAGTCTAAAAGGGAGAACTTGGCTTGGCATCAAAATGGGGATTCGAAGAAGTCTCGATGAACCACGGAGCAGTTCTCATGTCAGATCCTTTGGTGGAATTTCTCGGTTTTTGGGAGCAAAGGGATCTACCAGTGTCAAAAATGATATCTGGTTTTGATGATGAAAATGAATTGCTTGCAAGAGTATCGAAGGCTTTGCTGAACAGAGATGTCTTTCCGGATTCTGTGATTAGGGCAGATGATATTCGAGATGGCCAGGGGCCTAAGATGTTTGAAGGAATTTGTTTACCAGGTGATACTGCACAGCTTGTGGCGGAGACTTAATTCAAGATGATATGCAACCTTTTTTAGCAAATTTAGTAATTAATCCTCTTCTTACTACCCTTTTCTCAAGTGATGTTAATAGGGATCAGTCAGGTGGAAGTTCTGTTGTACCAGAAAGGTATCTTAGTACTAATAGTGCGGCAGGCGCAGAATGGGGTAATGTTAGCAAAGAAAAGGAAAGTACAGGAGTTGCAGCTGGTGATATCGAAGGGATTGGGCCGGGGATCATGGTTTTAAAGGTTGGAGCATTAACTAATTTACCCAGGGATAAGATTTCATCAGAGTTGGAGGAAGTCGTGGTCAGGATTTACATTTGGAATTCAGTGGGGATCCGGTTATGGGTGATAATTCTTGTCGGTGTTGATGGCGCTGGATCAGGAGGAGGCAGCATCGATCACTCTCATTCAAATTAAGAAGCCGAAAGACAAGCAGCTTAAAGGAGTTGAGAATCCATACAGCTGGATGGATAGCAGTTACAGCCCTTCAGAGAAGTGGATGGACGAGTTAGAAGTGATTACAAAACAGGGCGTATCCGATTGGGTCTGGACAAGATCATGGATTTCAGTAGTTTTATTGGAGTTTCGTTTTTGGGTTTTCAGGAGGAAGTAAAGACCTTATTTGTTTCACTTGAGAGCAACACATAGAGGCATGTGAGTAGAAGAGGAGAAATCGAGAATTACAGAAACTCTTAGTCTTTGAAAGAAGTGGTTTGCGGATCCGGGTGGTCAAAGGGTCTGCAAGGAGCCAATCCAAAGGGAGAAGTGTGGTTCTAAAATGAAGTTAAATATCTTAAGATGGAATATAATAGGAGCAGCTTTGAAGGTATGGAAACCAGACATTATTCTCTTTCAGGTGACTAAGAAGGAGGTAAATATCAGAAGATTTGATGAGGGACTTACGGGATTTTAAAGATGTGGATTATATTAACCAGGCAGCAAATGGCACAGCTGGAGGTATTTTGATAGCTTGGAAGAGAAGTATGTTTAAAATTCTGAGATGTTTTCAAGGTAGGTGCTCTAAGTGGTGCTGTATGGGTAGAAATTGAGGTCTGAGTTTTTATTCTCAGCAGTATATGGGGCGAATGAGGATGGTGAGCTCATAAATCAGTGGAAGGCGCTTGATGACATTAGAAATGGTTGCACAATACCTTGGGTGGTAGGGGGATTTTAACATTACTAAATTCAGATGCGAGACTTCAGGTCAAGGCAGAAGGGTAGCGTCTATTAGAAGATTCAATGAATTCATTAATAGGTGGGAGCTGATTGATATTCCCTTGGGAGGAAGTAATTTTACTTGGTGTAATAATCAGGCCAGATGTGTGTTTTCTAAGCTGGACAGATTCTTAGTGTCTAGTGAGTGGGAGGAGCTGTTCGCCTCAACTTAGGCTTTGGTTCTGCCGAAACCTCTATCAGAGCATAATCCTATTATGCTGGAGTGCAAGGATTTCTTTAGGAAAGCCTCTCCATCTCGCTTTGAAAATCTCGTTAGAAGATGAAGTATTTGGGGGGAAAGTCAAGGAGTGGTGAGGCAGTTTTCAAATAGAAGGAAAACCCAGTTATGTCTTTTGTAGGAAATTGACAAAACTGAAGGAGGAAATCAAGGTGTGGAACTATCTATCTTTTGGTAGGGTTAAGGAGAAGAAAAAGGATGTTCTTGAGAAGATAAAGCTATTAGAGGAACTGAAGGAAAGGAGATGAAAGGGGTGGGGTATTGCCAGAATCAGAAAAAGCCAACAAGGAGAAGAGTTTAAAAAATGAATTTGCAAGATTGGCTAGAATGGAGGAAATTTGTTGGAGGCAGAAGTCAAGGATGTTGTGGTTAAAGGAAGGGGAGAATAATTCAACTTTTTTCCACAAAATGGCTAATGCTAGATATAGAATTAATTCTATAACTATAAGGAGAATAGAAGTGGATGGCATTGCTTATGATAAGGATGTTGACATTAAGAAAACTGTGGACCATTATTATGAGCATCTTCTTTCAAGCCCTAGTCCCAGGCTGTCCTGTTTGAATGGTATTGATTTGATAGAATTGGTAATGAAGATAGTGACCAACCGGAGATAACTTTTTCAGAAGAGGAGGTTTCGGAGGTGATTAAAGAATTGGAGGGAGACAAAGCGCCTGGTCCAGATGGTTTCACCTTGGCTTTTTATAAGAAGTTTTGGTCCACCAATAAGCGTAAAAAGAAGTTTGAAGGAATCAAAATCTTTCAATTTTAAGGGAGAATTAATGAAGTCCCTAGAGGAATTCTATAGTAACTTCGGGTTTCAAAAAAGTGCCAATGCTACATTTTTGTCCTTAATTCCAAAGAAGGAATGCGCGGTAAATATCAAGGATTTCTGACCAATCAGCCAAGTAGGAAGCTTGTATAAAATTTTATCCAAATTATTGGCGAATAGGTTAAGGAAAATTCTGCCAAGTGTTATATCCCAAACATAGTGCATTAATTGGAGGGAGACAAATTTTGGATGGGGTGTTGATTGCAAATGAGTGCATTGACTCATTGGATAGAAGGGAGAGGGATTGGGTGGTTCGTAATCTTGATACGGAGAAAGCAAATCACGGAAATTGAGATTTCTTGATGTATCTAATGGGCAAAATGGGTTTTGGCGTAAAATAAAGGAATTGGATCAAAACATGCAACTCTACACCTTATTTTTCAGTTCTGGTGAATGGAGCAGCGGTGGGATTCTTCAAATCGAATAGGTGTCTTAGACAAGATGATCCCTCATCCCCTTTCCTACTTTTAATAGTGGCGGAAGCATTTAATACGTTGATATCCAAGGCAGTCCATTAGGACTTGTTGGAAAGAGTTAGGGTGGGGGTTAATAGTTTGGAGATATCTCACCTTCAATTTGCAGATGATATTGTTATCTTTTGTAAAGCCACCCAAGTTAAGATTATGATGTTGATATGTATACTTCTTTGTTTTGAAGCAGTGTCGGGGCTGAAGATTAATCTTAATAAAAGTGTTATGTTTGAGAAAGGGGAAGAGAATGCAAATCTGGATCATTTAAAAGGCATATTGGGATGCAAAGCTGTAAAACTACCCACATGGTACTTGGGTTTACCTCTTGGGGCTTCTTTTAAGCTGAAATCCGGGTGGGATAAGGTGGTGTATGGATGGGAGAAGAAACTTTCATTATTTTTTTTTTGATAAGTCATGAGATTATATAAAAGGAGAAGGAAGAAAAGAAAAGTACAGCTCCCACGATTTAGCAAAGAACTAAAACGTGGAAAGCAGAGTGACCAAAAGCATAATACAATAATCGAAAAAAGAAAAAGGGGATAAAGAAAAACCCACCCACGCCCCCCACAAAAACTACTCACGTAACATGTCCTGAGTAG
>JAUPMG010278181.1:0-18666 GCA_031762675.1 Pachysandra terminalis | reverse complement strand
GAATGAATTAGGTTTCCTTTGTTTCACCACATTTGTATTTATATTAGAAGAGTTCACATATTACATATTGGTCCCTATAGAATACGACTAATAACACATAGGTCCCTGACAAGTGACAACACCTTGCACTACTTTAAATGGAGATTCAACACTAACTGTAGGTGTACTGCTTTAACATTAACTCTACACAGATTTAATGCAGATGCAACATTACATTTAAATCAATTCATATTTGCCAAAATGATGGGCTCGAAAATGCATTGATCTCTAGAAATGATGGTATTTGTTAAACTCTTCAGAAGTAGTCCATTGGGATAATAACAATTGACATATTGACCTTCTTGAGCAAAGCAGACAAGCTGCATTCACCACAGATGTGACACATCAGGACTTTTAAGTTGAATGCAATGTTAAAAGCAAATTACTTCTATTACATGATTATTTTCCATAAGAAAAGAAGAAAAATGAAAGGTCAGCCGTAAATTAGGTCTGGTATTTCTTTCATATGATTTTTTCCATTCAATCATCGCACATTCGCACCAATACCTTGGCTGAAGTCTTGGCTCTTCTTGATGACTTAAAAATCTTTACTTTGTTTAAACTGCGTACTCTCTTTAGTTGATTCTGAAGTCATTGTTGAATGGTCTCTTAAGCAATCTTCTCCAGCTTGGTTTGTAGGGAAGTATTGGGATGATCTTCTTCACCTTGGTTCCAGACTTTATATTTCCTTGTCTCACATATATCATGAAACTAACATTGCTACTGATGGTTTGATGCAGGTTGGATGAGCATTGTCAGGAATTAATGTTTTAATTCTAGCTCGCACCTCTCCAGATCCTGGGCTTTGGAGAGATGTGGCTTGCTTTCAGTCAAATCCTTCTTCTCTTTTCTTCGGTATAACCCTCCAATAGTTGACCCTGGGTCTTTTCCTTTCAATAAAATCTGATCCTCCCATGCTCCCCTTAGAGTCAAAGCCTTTGTCTTGTCCGTCATCCTATACAGAATTAACACTTGCGATATGCTGAAAAAGAGATGGAAGACGTGTGCCCTTTCTCCAATTATGTGTGTCATGTGCGGAAAGGATTGTGAGTCGGTGGACCATCTTTTCCTCCATTGCATGGTAGAGAGGGGGATCTGACTTCATTTTATCCAGAGGGCGGAGGTTTCTTCGGCCTTTCCTCTCCAATTATAGGAGCTATTTCTTCGGCGGAGATTTCTTAACATGGGGAAACAAGGGAAGATGCTTTATGGGACTGTTCTTTATGCGATTTTATGGATGATTTGGGGGGAAAAGAAACAGAAGAATTTTTTAGGATAAGGCGACTAGAATAATACAAAGCTGGTTGAGGCTAGCATAGTACTTGTTGGTTGTTGCTTCGTGGCTAACTGTACTCCCGGAGTTCAGAGGCATTTCGAGTTTAGATGTTGCCAGGGATTGAACACTTATTGCTGGATCATCTCGGTGGAAGCCTACGATCATGGTTGTTTGGAAACCTCCACAAAAGGGCTTTGTTAACCTCAACTTTGATGGTTCATCTTTGGGCAACCCCTTTGGAATAAGGGGGTTTTTAGGGACTACCATGGTCATACCCTCCACATATTCTCGGGTCCTATTGGGGAGGGAGATTCCACAACAGCAGAGTTACATGCTCTGGTGGCACTGTTGAAGGAAGCTAGAAGCCAGGGTTACATGTGTGTGGAAGTTGAGGGAGATTCTTCTTCGGTTGTTCCATGGATGAGGTTGACAATGAAGTGGCCATGGAAGTTTACCCATCTCATTTGGCTAGCAAAACACTTGGGGGATGGGATGGAGATAGTTTTCTCAAACATCCCCTGGTCGGCAAATGAGTCAGCTAATACTCTAGCAAGGGAGTGAGTGACAAGGGAGGTTTTCTTTTCGGGCCCCCCAGACGAGGAGATGGTTTAGTAGGAGTGGTGGAATGTCATGAGTCGGTTTTCAGATTTACAGTGCTGGCCATGATGGCTATGCAGTTGCTCCCATGCACATAGTGTTTATGTTTCTCTGTTTTTGTTATGTGTTTCTGCTATCGGGATCACATTTTGCGATCTTTGTACTGTCCTTGCTCTTTGATGACTAATGAATTTCTGTGTTAAATATCAAAAAAAAAAATCTAGCTCAAACTTACTTAGACATGTTTCCGGATGTGTTTTTGCTGACAGGGTTCGTCTTTCCCTCATATGAGGAGTGACAGGCCCCATTGCCAACTACATGTAATCTCTTTTTGATATTCTAATAAAGCAGGTCAGAATCTGCATTAACACCCCCCCCCCCCCCCCCCGCCACCCTCCTAGTCAACAGCACATAAAATATGCTGTATATATACTTCTTAATTGCCTCAACAAAAAGGTGGTTCTCCATCCATGAAATATGCGTATAAATGTAATGGCACACCATAAAATATGGTTGACGAGAGACGATAGACATTTCATTTCCCTTTGTAATATCCTGATTCAAACCTATCAGTTACCACATTGAGGTCTGCATGAAGAAGTCTTTGAACAATAGGGATTCCTGAAGTTCTATAATATGTGTTGTTGCTGCCTTAATATACTAAATGCTCCAACATAACTAATAATAACAGTTATTTTCAGTAAATTCTTCAGAGTGTCTCTAAGAATAAATCTTCTAAAATATAGTGAAGTGTGAACAAATTTAGTAGCTAGTTCTAAATCCTTTATGTATAAAAAGCAAGAAGTGGATCTCCAGCACTGCCAAACTGCATTGCGGAGACCTAGTAAAGTACAGTGCTTAAGCCTAGCAACAGTTGGACTTCTCCGAACTGCACATGCCTTCATGCACCCTTTGGTTTCTTATACTAAGCACGCATAGGAACAGTGCATAACGGCTGGCTGCAGTCTATTCAGAGCATAGCAGGGCTCATGATTCAAATTCACCTTTTAGGAGTGAAATCACATCTTCTAAGCAAAATGGATTTCAAAGCTTCAAAGTGAAAGACGTAATTGAAGCCGCTGATCACCCTAGATCAAGATAGCAAATTCCACCTCCAGGTTTACAAGTGAACTAAAAATGAAGCTCTAATAAGATCGAAGGTTTACTACAAATGTTTACCAGCTTGATCCATTTGTCAAAGATGAATTTTGGACCTCCAAAAGTTGGCAAGGATGTATGGTGTGTCATCCCAAAGAGCATGGTTCACGGATAAACTTACACTTTGATTCAATATGGAACAGTCTTGGTATACTCGTAGCTATCATGTTTGGAGAAAACCAAAGAAGAATGTTGTGTAATTATTCAGTCTGAGTGAAGCCCTTTCTTCCTTTATTTTTCCTTGGTTCCTTCACAGTTAAAAATGCCAATGCTAGGGCAGCTTGTGACACAAAGTAACCAATCAAGGAGTGTCTACAACCAAACAGTAGCCTACACCAGTCTTATTGACAACATAATAGAGCCATACAAGCACCACAAGAAGTCCACATATACCCTAAGATATGCAGGAAGCTACAAAAGGTTGCAGCCTGCATTTGGTGAGCAACACAAAGCTGGTTCAAATATACATAATAGGCACTAGCACAATTTACATACCATGCTTGCCGCACAATGGGTCACGTAAACAGCACAACAATTTATTTTAACAGTTAAATTTCATTTTCTTGTAACTAATAACAGAAAAATAATTTAAAAAAAAAAAAAGGACAAGTTGTTCAGAATAAAAAAAACAACACTGCATATAACATCCCCGGAAACTCCAGAATTTGCCAAGCCATCCACCAAATCATTCACTGACCTTGGCATCGAAGAGATCCAGGTGTTCTAAATAGGAACCACGACTTATATTCCCCTGACAATGTAAGTCTCCAAAACCTTCTTTTAACCTCTTTTACCCAACTTCCCCGACGAAAATCTCATCATACTTCCATTGTAACTTTGATCTACAACACAGCAAGCCATTTGCTACAGGCTCAAGCATGATCCGACCTGGAATTCATGCTCTAAAACAAGACCCAAGCCCGATTCTATTTTAGTGGACCAAGAGAAGCTACCAGACCCAGATATGTTTTATATATTAATTGAAAAGTTCATAGAGAGAGGGTCAGAAGCAAAAATTTATAAAAAATGAATATTGTACATCTACCACATATACCAGGCCGAGCCAAACAAAGCTTAAGAGCACCAAACCCATGGTTTAAAATATCTTATCTCATCCGCCGATATGGTCGATACTTATCTTGTATCCACTGTGACGGCACGATACATAGGTGTAATTTAGGATAAGCTAATTTCTACACTACATAGTCGAGACATGTAACATATCTAATTACCTGTGAGTTTGCAGTAGCTTACAATCTTGTATTAGCATAAACTTTCTTCCAAAAGAGAGTTGAACATCTAGTAACCTTCAAGAGTGGAACAAATTTGAGCCAAATTGACTTGTTTCTTCTTAGAAGAAATGAGTTAAGAACTTGTAGAGATTGCAAACTCATCCCATGAGAAAGTCTTGCACACAACATAGGTTAATGATGATGGACGTTTATATTAGGAATTGGAAGGAAAAAAAAAAACACATTAAAAGTGATCCAAAAATAAAATGATGGAACACAAAGGAGAAAAATTAGTGATTTTTAAAGATAAACTAAGAGGGAACATGGGATCTAACAAAAAAAAAACTACACAAATATGGGATGAAAAGGCCAATTAATATAAAAGAATGGGAAAAGAGGTCTTAGGAGAATCTAGAGATAAAATTCAATCCCAAAAGGAGACTTGGTGGTGGAATGATAATGTACAAAAGATTATTAAAGAAAAAAGGTTTTATTTTAGAACTTGGCAAAGAAATAAGAACCAAGAAAACTTAGAAAAGTATAAAAATGTTAAAGAAGAAACTAGAAAGATAATAAGTGAAGCTAAAAGACTAGCATATGATAACTTATATAATAAGCTAGGTACAAAAGAAGGTGAGAAATACTTTCAAGACTGAGAGGAAGACGAGATTTAGATCAAGTTAAGTCCACTAAGAGTGAGGATTTGAAAGTCTTAATAAAGGATGAGGAGAATAAAGAAAGATAAAGACAATATTTTCAAAAATTATTAAATGGTGAAGATACAGATAGATGTCCATCAGGTGCAGATGTGGTTATTGGAGAGACAGGTGAACATTGCTATGTTCGTAGAATTAAGGTCTTTGAGGTGAAAGGAGATTTAGCCAACATAAAAATAGGAAAAGCTTTAGGACCCGATGGTATTCTAATTGAAGTGTGGAAGTGCATGGGAGAGATCTGTATACTATGATTGACCAAATTATTTGATGGAATTTTAAGGACTAGAAAACTGCCAAATGCTTGGAGGAAAGTAGGATAATAACTATATATAAGAATAAAGTAGATGATCAGAATTTTACCAATTATCGTGGAATCAAGCTTATGAGTCATACCATGATATTATGGGAAAGAGTAATGGAGCAAAGGTTAGGAAGAATAACAAAAAAATCAATTTGGCTTTATGCCAGGGAGGTCTATCATTGAGGCTATCGTTTTAATTAGATTAATGGAGAAAAGAGAAGAACGGAGATCTTCACATGGTTTTTATTGATCTAGAGACAGCATATGGCAGAGTACCCAGAGAGTTAATTTGGTGAGTTGTGAGCTGGAAAATTGTATTTATCAGATACATCAAGGTTAATAAAGGCATGTATAAGGGAGCGGTAACTAGGGTAAGATTTGTAGGCAGTGAGACAAATGAGTTCCCAGTAATAAGAGATTTACCTCAAGGTTCAGCTATAAATCCCTATCTTTTTGCTTTAAATATGGATGAATTAACTACTCGTATTCAAGACGAGGTGCCTTGATGTATACTTTTTGCACATGATGTAGTTTTAGTAGACCAAACTAAAGATGAAGTAAATGAAAAATTAGAGTTATGGAGGGAGACCTTGGAATCAAAAGGTTTTAGAACAAAACAAACTAAAACCAAGTACGATGAATGTAATTTTAGCACAAATAATAGTAAAGGTGAAGCAACCGTAAGAATTGAAAATCAAGCAATTCGTAAAAGAAATCAATTTCATTATCTAGGATCAATTATCCATAAAGAGGGAAATATTGATGAGGATGTTACTCAAAGAATTAGAACTGTATGACTTCGGTGAAGAAGTGCTTCTAGAGTGTTATGCGAATGACGTGTTCCACTCAAACTAAAAGGAAAATGTTATAGGACAGTCATTAGGCCTGCTATGATGTATGGATCAGAATGTTGGGCAACAATGAAGTAACATATGCCATAGGATGAGTGTTGCTAAGATGAGAATGTTGAGATGGATGAGTGGGAAGACTAGGAAAGATAACGTGAGGAACGAACATATTCGATGTTGTTTAGATGTGACTAATTAGGAGATAAGATAAAAGAAAATCGGTTCAGATGGTTTGGGCATATAAAGAGAAGACCCAAGGAAGCAACTATGAGATGGTGTGAGAGAGAAATCATTGAAGGTTCTAAGAGGGGGACAAGAAGACCCAAAAGAACCTAGATGGAGTCAATCAAAAAAGATTTGCATACTCATAATTTAACTGAAGATATGGTTTTTGACAGATTGGGAGGGAGGAACAGGATTATTGTTACCCACCCCAACTAATTGGGATAAGGCATATGATGATGATGACGATGCGCCTACTCGCGTACCGATTTAGTTTCACATTAATATATATTATTTATATGGGTGTATGATAGGAAAAACATGTTAATTTATCATATTTTTAACTTATCTTTACATCTAAATGAGTTGTTTTAAGTATCCACCATTTTCATGCGTATCCACCGTATTCATAGTTTTTACAGCGCTTCCTCACGTATCTGCTACGTATCCATTGTTTGACTTACCAATTGCTACCTCAATACAATATTTAGATGGCCAAACCCAAGATGGCCAGAATATAAGAATCAATTTTCAGATCAAAGGATCTAAATTCTAGGACTAAAAACCCTTTCAAATGATGATCAAAAAAATAAATAAAATCCCTTTCAAATGAAATTCGTAGAATTTCATTTAAATCTTATGATTATCAATTGAACTTTAAATCCTTCTATATTTTATGAGTTTAGCTCTCTGTTTGTTTCACCAGAAAAGTTCAGTAAATATATATTCCTGGAAATTATATTTTCTGCTTGTTTATTTTACAGGAAAATTTTAAAATTCTGAAATTTATTTTCTGTTAATAGAGTAAAATAATGAAAAACAACTTCCAGATTTTATCCGTAGTAGTTGTTTCCCATCATTTACTAGAAGGCATGTAAATTCCAGGGAAAAAAGTATTTTCCTGAATGTTATATTTTCTGCTTGTTTGTTTTACAAGAAAATTTTAAAATTCTATATATATTTTCTGTTAAAAGAGTAAAATAACAGAAAATACCTTCCAGATTTTATTGGTGGATAGTGTTTTCCAACATTTATTAGGAGACAAGTTTCGGTAGATACAGCATATGCTAGTCTCGCCGCATACCATGATGGTGCCAATCCCAAGCCTTTACATCTGTATATTGTATTTACAGATTCAGCGGTTAGTGCCTTGCTGGCACAATATGATGACAGCGATAATGAGAGACCCATCAACTATGTGAGCCAGACCTGTATGGAGCCGAGTTACAATATCCAAGAGTTGAGAGGCAATGCTTAGCTTTGATTTATGCATCTCAAAAGCTATGTCACTACTTGTTGGCGCACTCGTGCAACTCATCATGAAATTAGATGCCATCAGGTACTTACTTTCATGGCCAAGTTTGTCCGACAAGACAGCTAAGTGGCTACTACAACTATATGAATTTGAAATTACTTGAGTCAATCCATGAGCTATCAAAGGCCAAGCGGTCACCAACTCTGCCGGAGATGATGGACATGGAATAGAGAGAGATCTTCAAGGAGATGTAGATGAGTGGCCAATTGTGAACTTCATGGCCTCCGACAAATGGGAGTTGTTTTTTAACAGATCATCCGTCGCCAAAGGAGGTGGTGCCGATATCGCCAAGAGTATGGGCATAAAGCGGCATCAGGTAAGAGGTGACTCTAACCTGGTGGTTAATCAAATGAAGAGTGAATTTACACTGAAGGAAGCCGGCCTTGCACGTTACCATATTTTGGCGCAATGGTTGATTGACAGCTTTGAAGAAGCTGCTTTCAACTATACCAGCAGAACAGGCAACCGGCACGTTGATGCACTAGCCACATTAGCTACCAAGGTTGCCATACCAAGATGCCCAGGTAGTTCGACGAACTATCTAGGTGACTTGGACAGAGTTGCAAGAAGAGCCACAAAATGTAGCAGACAGCACCAATTGGCGGGATCAAATCCAACAAGCATTGCTAAAGGGCACATGATAGGCAGTCAAACTAAATGAACTTCGACATTACTTTGACTACAGCAATAAACTATATTATCGAGGGTCGAATTGCGTTATCCTGTGATGCCTAGGACAAGCTGAAGCCAAGAAAAGAATGCAAGAGGTTCATGATAGAGTATGCAGTTCATGTCGTACAATTGCCAAGATCCCCTTGTATTCTAATCTAGCTGCTACAATTTCCCTATATACAAGGGGACTGTACCATATGACAAGGAGGCGCCTCAGTTTGACACTCAAGAGAGCATCTTTCTTCTTTCTAAGAGATCTTTTTTGCAGAGGATCTCTAAAGTACAGAGCACTCGAACTCTCGAGTTTGGATGTTCAAATTCTCAAAATCTCTACGAAAAGAATTCTACCACTTGCTTCCTAGGCTTTATATAGGACTTTACACTCTCTAGGATGGTGACAAGCGTCACTATCTTGTTAGGTTTGGTCATTACTTTCTCTCTTCAACCTCCCCTTTAACTAAGGAGGGAGTTACTATTATATGTAACCAGTGTTTTAAATGTCGCGACATGTCCTCCATATGTCGCGATATGTCCCTAATTTTGAAGGGGGGGACACGACATATTGGCAGAAGTCTCTCCAATGATTTTTTCCACCATGTCACGACATTTTGCAACAAGTCAACGACATATGAAGGACATTGTGGAAAAAAAATTGAAGAAAAAGGTGAAAAAATGAGTGAAAATAAGGTTTTTTTTAAATGAAACTCTGTAGCAGTCTAATTTAGAGATAAATACATTTCAATGACCAAAATATGACAATAAAATGCACATATATATAGTGAATGGCGTATACTTGGGGAGGTATGATTGCGTACCGGCACGTAAAAAAATGGAGAATTCATCCCCGAGATTAGTCTAAATAAGAGTCATAAGACATAAACATATTTAAATACACCAAACACAATAAAATTGTCCAAATGGCATAATACAATTAGATGAAATGAGCAAACACAACGAGGAAACATCAGTACATCATATCCATAAAGACTGACGTCCCAGCTTAATGTCATCCTCATCACCCACACCCTATATATTCATTCTTTTGTCATATTTTGGATTATTAAATATATTTTAGTTCTAAATTAGATCTGTAAAAAGTTTCATTAAAAAAAGACCTATTTTTATCCATTTTTCATTTAATCTTTATTTTTTTTCTTTTTTACACCATGTCGGCGACATGTCACCGACATGTCTTCAAAAAGGTCTAGCAACATGTCTTGTGATAGCCACATTTACAACCTTATATGTAACCTCCATATTAACTAGGTAGAGATACTCTCATTTGTAACCGCCGCATTAAATAGGAAGAACACAAGTCGGCGAGCTGCCCCGTTCGTCATTGTCAGATTCTAAGTCGACGTACCAAGATCCCACTCAACCACTAGGGGTGTAAAAAGGCGGGCAGGTCTAGCCCGACACAGTTAAGTCGTGCCCAGACACGAGGCTAGGTTCGTGCCTTGCCTGGGTTTCACGGCCCACAACACAAGCACGGCACAACCCAGCCTACCCACAATAGGCTAAAGCACGGGGCCAGGCACAGCCCAACATGACCGTTCCACGAACCACATGTCGGGCCTGAGGTGCCAAAATTTAGGCATGGCACGGCATGAAAATTTACCGACCGGCACGACACAGCCCGTTGTACAACCTTACCAGCCAAAGACACCCACACCCTTGGCCGCAACACCTTAAGGACAACAAAAAAACCCCTCTAAGTGGGCACTCGTCCAGGATTGAGATCTCTCCGAAAAAAGTAAAATGTAATACTAATTAATTAAATATTTAATCAATAATTAGTTATAAAGTTGTTGGTCGGGTATCTTATGCCGTAATATTGTTCTTAAAAGCTTATATTATGTTGTATCGAACACTTTTACAAGTGCCGGCATCTTAAGGTTTTTCCGAAACGCATTGTTGCCTTCTCGGCGTAACTCTCAGAAGCAAGCATATCCCAATTTGGTAAGTTTCAAGGCTTAAAACTCATGTCTGAAGGGTGCAACAGAAGAAAAAAGCCAATTATACTTAAAGAGAACTTTTTTTTTTATAATTCACTTGATTTTATATGTCACAAAATAGATAATACAACTGCTGTCCGAGGTGGACAGCCTACAAACGATATACTGAAAGAGAACTTGTCGTCCCAATCTGCGCGAGAAACGGACCTAGCCCAAACCCAGCGTAACAGGGCCTCCTGTCGGCATGTTCCTAGTACGATTATGCAGCGGACCCCCCCGAGCCCTATCCCCTCGTGCGAAAGACTCAAGTGAGATCCGAGTACAGCCCAATACGGAGGTTTTGTTGATTTTGGACTTAAAAGGGGTATTTTTGGAAGTTCAAAAATTCTAGCATAATTTTCAGCATTTGTTGGATGATGAGCCATCAGGTTACTCGCAAATATTTTAAAACACTTGCCAAGACTGCCAGCTAAGCCAATTTTGGTATAACCCTACAGGCAAGATGCAACTTACGTCAATTTAATGCTAACATGGATGATGACCTAAAAAGAAGACCACAACGTCATCGCCACCTAGTGACATGGCACACTTTCCAAAAGCGACCATCAACATTAAGTCCCCTTTTGCTGATGCACTCCCACATGCCAAGAGGCAAAACTCAATCTAATCATTTTTAGAAAGAATCTAAAAATCAACTGGTTAATATTCTCTTCACTTCTTTTCAATATTCTCTCCATAATCCCTCCTATTTCCTTCTTCGTAGTCTCTGTTATTCTCTTTCTTACTCTTTTTTCTTCAATCCTTTGTTCTTTTTCTTTTTTGTTCACTTTCCCTTTTTCTAAACTAAAAAGGAGAGAGAGAATGAGTGGTATGTCCCCCCTTAGGCCCCCCTCTTTCTTTTTTCTTTTTTTCCTCTCTCATTGTTTTTGGGAAACAAGAGAACCTCTATTTTGGGGGAAAGACTTTAGAAAATCTCCCCTTAAGGCTATAAATTAATATCCTCTCCCTTCAAATGCACACTTTTGCTCATTCTGTTTTTTGCTCTCCCCCTTTTTGCTTCCACATTCTCTTTATCTCTTCCTTTGCTTTCAAGTATCTTCCATTTGACTTTCTTGGCGGATTTGCACACTTCTCTACGTAAGTGTCCTTGCACAACATTTATTTTATCTCCACATTCTTGCATCTTCTCTTGTAGAATGCATGTAATATTTTGATCTATAATTCATAACATGGAATGTTATAATGACGTGGACCATTCATTAATAGGTTAATATAGAAGAAAAATTCCAGATTAATAGAAAGATAAATAAGTACGAAGTAGGTGAAATTAAAAAGGGCATTTATGTATAAAAATTTCTGAATTTGTATGTTTAATGTTGGCATGGCCGAATAGGCCTTATCTAAAGAATTTCTAGAGTTCAGATTTTTTTAAGTAAACCTTTAATTAAAATTTAAAAGAAGTTTACAAAAGGTCAGAGAATATAAAAATAAAAGAAAAGGGGTTTTATAATGAAAATTATAAGTATATATATGTATGGGTAGACCTCAAATATATGCTCAAAAATAAATTCAAATACTTTTTAAGATTAGAGATTAATCCATAGGAACCTTATAGGTAAAACATTACTAATTACCTGTGAAGTAATTATTCTTAATATAAATTGGAAATAATCTTATGAGAATATTGTAAATTAACACACCTAATGAATATGAGTAAATTAAGAATGATAACGAATTTCTCGAAATCTTAAATATTTTTACAATTTTAAATCTCTTATATTTTCAGGAATTAAGAAATTAATCTAAAGGTGGAATCTTTGGAAAATAACCAAACTTACCATTCTGACGAGTAAGTAACCTCGAATCCCTAGAAACAGCAAAAGAATGACTTCTGGATCTTGAACCTTGATGAGAATGTAGGGGACAACTTTTCGATCTTGAAAAGTTTCAAAAAATATCCTATAAAAAAGAAAAGGAAAATGACTACTATAGAATACCGCAAGCTTTACTGTCCCTTTAGTGATCACCTAGAGAATTTCATTATGACTACGTAAAGAGATTAGATGAATAGGATTGCATTAGCTGATTGCATATAGTTGAGGAGCGTGTAACATCTTCACAACAACGAGAGAATGCTGGATGGATGAGAGATATCCAGCCCTGTTATGACAAGTGTTGAGTTGAGATTAATAGTTGTGCTTGGTAGATTAGACCAACACATAGTACATATCTAGGTGGGACATGTGATATTAGTATTATGTGTAAAGTACACATTAGACGCCCATGGTGAGTCAGGATTGGACTCGGGAAACCAAGGTGTGAGTCATAAGACCCCCGAACGCATTATAGGGGTGTTGGGGTTGATCCATTCATTCATTTAACCACATGTGACCTATCAAAGTGACCATGTTAAGGTGACTACGGGGTAGAACTCCCTGGTGATTGGAAAGACTAAGGGGTAGAGCCCCTGAGTTTGAGTTCCTAAAGAAAATAAAGTGGCAATTGCGACCCATGGGTTACAAGTCCCTAAAACCATGTAGTGCACATGTAATCCATGTTTAGTCTAATCCCTACCCTAACGTTATGAAGTGGGATCCGAGAGGCATTTGATCCTTGCCTGTAAGTTGGATCGCTCTAGCGACAAGTATCCGTAAGACTGTCCAAATTTAATTTGGGTATCCTTGATGGGGGCACCTTTTTTGGTTTGCATTGCATCTGTTGTACAACCCGATTGTCTGCTTGAGTGTACGCTTGCATGTTTGTGAATGTACATTACATCTCGTCTTGGGAACTGTGCGTGCACATTGGTAGTTGTGCAATGGGTGCGCGACATGTTTAGCCGAAACTTTGAAGTCCCATCAAGACTCTCAGCAGGACTAAAGCCGATGATCTGCAGCACAAGAATTTCACGCACATCCTCCAAAGAGAGCAAAATCTCACTGAACGTCGTGACAAGAGTGCGGTGAGTCGGACTCCAAAGACACACCAAGTGTTCCAACCTGGTGAATCACTCATGAAGCGGAGACGGGCACTCAGCTGAACACTTTCACACATGCCGGAAGTACGAAGTGTCTCACGATTGTTGGCATTCGATAAAATGTCATCCATCCAATCAGCCCAATGCATGGCATTCTCAGTGAAGTGTGCCAAGCATCCAAGAAAGCCGAATGGAAAAGACTCAAAGGCAAAGAGAATAGAAAAAAAGAATGCAGAAGGAAGCAAAAAGGAGTAGAGTAAAAAACGAATGAGCAAAAGTAATCAAATAAAGGGAGAGGCTATTAATTTATAGCTGTAAGGGCCGATTTTCTAACATCTTTTTACCAAAATATAGGTTATCATGTTTCCAAATATCAGAGAAGAAAAAAGAAGAAAAAAAGAAAAGAAAAGAAAGGAAGAGTGGGGCCTAGAGGGGGGATGTCCCACCCTTGGACATTCTCTCTCTCTCCCTTTTAGTTGCTTAA
This sequence comes from Pachysandra terminalis, assembly GCA_031762675.1. Lineage (NCBI taxonomy): Eukaryota > Viridiplantae > Streptophyta > Magnoliopsida > Buxales > Buxaceae > Pachysandra > Pachysandra terminalis. Next base: position 4,874 of record JAUPMG010278181.1, on the reverse strand, counting down.
AAAAGAGAAAGGGGAGAAAGAATACAAAGAAAAGAAAGAAAAACGGAAGGAAGAAAAAGAATAAGAAAGACAATAAGAGAGAATAAAGAAGAATATAGAATGAGAGAATATTGAGAAGATAGGGAGAATACTGACCGGTTGATTTTTGGATTCTCTCCAAAAATGATTAGATTGAGTTTTGCCTCTCGACATATAGGAATATCATCAACAAAAGAGGGACTAATGTTGATGGTCATTTTTGGAAAGTGTGTCATGACACCAACAGTCGATAACATGGTGGTCTTCTTCTAGGTCACCACCCATGTCAGTGCCAAGTTAGCACAAGTTGCATATGTACGATTACAGCAAAATTGGCTTAACCAGCAGCCTCGACAAGTGTTTTATGTGTTTTATCGAGCAACTTGATGGCTCATATTCGACAAATGCGGAGAGTTGAGCTATGACTTTTTAAACTACCAAAAAACCTTGTGAAAAAACAAAATTCGATAAACCGAAAAGACCTCATGTATTAGGCTGTACCCGGACCCCGTCTGAGGCTTTTAGCCAAGGACTTTGGGCCTCGTGGCCTAAGGGCACCCAACCAAAATCCCCCTAAGAACATCCAGGAAGGATGCCCCGTTGTGCCGGGTTTGAGTTGGACCTTTTTTTGCCGAGCAATTTGGGTCTGACGAGCTCCCTTTAAGTGTAATTTGGCATTCTCTGTCAATTGCACCCTTTGGAGGTAAGTTTTTTAGCCATGAAACTTACAAAATTGGGATATGCTTGCTTCCACCAGTTATGCCGAGAAAGTAGCAGTTGTGCAGGGGAACCCCTGAGATGTCGGCACTTGCAAAAGTGTTGCTACGGCATGAGATAGGCTAGCAAGAGCAATATTATGACATAACATGCCCGGCCAAGTACTTTATTATTAATTAATTAGTATAGCATATTACTTTTGCCGAAGAGATCTCCATCCTGGGCAAGAACCCATTTTGGGGGCATTGCTGTGGTCCTTAATTTGTGGCGGCCAAGGACATTGGTGTTGGTGGCGGCTGATGGGATTGCAGTACCCCGACTTAGAATCTGACAATGACAAATGGGTCAGCAGATGGCGGATCAGCTCGCCGAAATGTAGAGTGCCACCTCATATGAATTGTCATGAGAGAAAAGGAGTTACGTTGGGAGATTATAAATGAGTAACTCTATCTCCCTAGTTAATAGGGCGGTTACAAATAAAAGTAATCCCCTCCTTTGTTAAAGGTGAGGTTAAAGAGAGAGAGACTAATGACCCAACCTAACAAGATGATGACACTTGTCACCATCCTAGAGAGTGTAAAGGCCTAAATAAAGCGGAGGAAAAATTCTTTTGGAAGGGATTTTGAGAGTTTGAACATCCAGACTTGAAAGTGCAAGTGCTCCTTAGTCCCTACTTGAGAAATTCTCTATAGAGAAGAACTCCTCAAGAAAAGAAAGAAGCTCTCTTGATGATCAAACTGAGGTGGTGTCGACCCGTTTGTGCATCTCCCATCATTGTATTCTAGCCGCAGCCTACCTACCACATCTTACTGACCCACCTACGCGTCAACTTCGAACAACACTATGGAAACAACCGTACCATTGAGATTGAGACCCACACGTGGATCTATCTCACTTCACTTAGATCTTACTTGGCAAACGCGTAGGCCATATTCCCAAATGGATTGCACTCCCCAAAAGGACACCCACTTCCAATAATGAACTTTGGAAGGCTTAGGGATAATTTGTTGATATGTAGACACTTTGTAATTTGTTTTTCGTATTTCAATAATCTCTTAGGAAATAAGAATGAACTACAAGTTAAGATTCAAATCCCAATTTGAATCGAAACTACTCTTATGATTTTACGATTGGATTTGGATTCAATTGACTAAACCCAATGTGGCCCAATAGACATAACTTGAGCCCAAGCACGGTTTTAAACCAAATAGGCTGGACCATGTGGGACCTGAAATTTCCATTTGACTCCATCAGACATATAACATGCTTCCAAGTACAGTTTTGAACTGGTTGGACATAACCAAGCTGGCCTAAAGTTGCCATCCCTGGAGAAAAGGTCAACCCAATAAAAGTCAAGGATTATGAAATGTCTCACGCACATGCTAAAAACGCATGTACAACCAAAGAAAATGAAATGATAAAAAGTTATTAAGAAATTAGAGAAAGTGACAAGTAACATCATGAACTGCTGATATACCATGAATACTAATTTGGCATACAGAAGACTTAATATCGTATTTACAACTAGAAACTTCAAGGTGCTTAACAACAAATACACTTTGCAATGAGACAATAGTAGGAAAAAGTTGCCAATTTGACCCAAAAAAATAGTACACAGATTGACTGCTGCATAATTTTAGACATGAAAATCAGCCCCTAAATACCTAGGAAATTCCATGATAAATCAAGCTATTAACGTGTTATATATACCTTTTGCCAACAAGAAATATTTGTGCTAATCCTTCTTGCATTAAAACCACAGCTAGATCAGCACTTGCAGCAGGATCTGAAATTTGTAGAAAGGATTGTTTTAGAGGATTCAATAGAGGTATTGCATTCTTAACTACAATTAGTACCCAACAATGTTTCAAACCTCGACTTCAGTATAAACATCATATTTTCTGGAAGTCAAATAAAATCATGGTAAGTTTACAAAAATCTATGGAATTTCTGTAAGCATTTCACAAGTTTAAGGAAGTTTTAATGTTGGCATAAGTTTTTTGAAAGTGGGCTGCACTGAGCTATCGAACTGTGAAAGAGTGAACTTCTTATTTCTAGCTCTTAAGCGCTGGTTCTTAGGAATGCTCAAAAGAACACCTTCGAAAATGAAAAACTTGAGAATTGTCCACTGGACCAATGAACTGCCAGGATCATGAAATGATCGACCTGTGCAACATCCAGTCAGACATGCAGTAATCTTTGACAATATTTATAAATTGAATCAGTCTAGCCTTTTCTGGATCAACCTCCAGACCCTTTTTTAAAACCATTGGCTGAAATTCTAGGACAAAACTAAACAAAAAGAATCAATACAAGATTAGGGATCATTGTATAACAAGCAAACAATCAAATAATGGAACCAAAGTATAATAACAAGTTATATCTGCTGTCAACCATATCAGAAGCCCTAAATTACATCAGTTGATAACCAAACCTCGACAACATTCTTTAAACATTATATGATTACCAAAAGTCAACAATGTTCTTTAAACATTTCCATAAAATAATCACAAAAAGTAGAACTGAAAGTGAGTTTAGTAAAAGAAAATGTTAAATAATTGTCTTTTGCTAATAAACACAAAATTGGGGGAAGAAAAACCAAAGATTGATGGGAAACGGGGAAATGGGTTTGAGAGTTATATCAACTTCTTATCAATGTAACTCTTAAAATTTGACTGCACTTTCCTAAAGCCTAAATAATATTTATGAAGCGCAGATTTTCTGCTAAAAATTGAGCTAAAATATGGTTCATCAACCAAATTTAGCAATTTTAAAACAATAGTTAAAATATTGGGCCTCCTGTGTGGTTGGTTCTCGAAAATCCCATTCAAGGAACTCAGAAGTTAAAGTTTTGTTGGTTGTCGAAAAGCACATTCAAGTAACTTAGAAGTTAAATTAAGTCATACGAAGTTTTAGGAATTAAATAGATTTTTAAGATCATATTACCCAATAAAATCAGACTCTAATCATTTAGCATTGGAGACTAAAACCATGCCTCAACCAGATATCCATCCCAAAGATTGTCAAATGGTAGGTGACTTTCATGAGATTTAAGAGCTAACCAATGCTTGAAGAGACCCGTTCCACATATCACACTAAATTTCTAATAATACACAATAAGGAAGATGAACCTTAATTAAGGCTCACCAAAATTATGCCGTAGGACCTGGCTCAGGGAACCCATTCCACATATGGCTCTAAAGCTATAGTTTCCCACAATTGGGAAGATGAATCCTTTTTCCGATCAATACAAATGGGAAGTGAACCTTAAGGTTCAAAAACATTGAGTGACATATGTCTTTGTGGGCAATACAAATGCAAAGCTACAATAATAATACTTCTATCCAAAATCAGTGATGCAAATGCCAATCCACCATTCCAATCTATCAAAGCCATATCTTCGGTAAGATTTGCGCCTTAAAAAGCATATCTAAGCGACACCATTCAGTTCCTTTTCTGACTTACTTGAGTCCTTTGTCTCCTCCAAATTGCACCATCTTAAACCTTCTCATTAGACACTTCCACAGGTCTTTATTTTACATGTTCAAGCAATCATGAATGGCATTTCTTTATCATATCTCCGATTAGCACTACTAAACTCAAATAATTATAATAATAATAAAACAAAATATTAAATTGTACCTTACACAAATCTTTCTTAGTCATTCCACACATCCATCTCAAATTATTCATCCCAGCTTCACATCCTATGAATTTGTGGATCACTAATTTCATGAGTGTATCAAAGCATGTACATTGGCCAAATAACAATCTAAAGAGCCTGTTAATTTTCCTATTCCATCTATAATTCTATGTGCAAATCACTCCTCAACGTCACCCTCCTTAGGGGGAAATGATTCAATCACCTTCTAAAAGTGGTAACTTTGTGCTCTTGTATTCATTTTGGGTAATCTTTGCCTTGAATTTTGAAGAGATAAAAATAGGAGAAAAGTCTTCAGTCTCCTTTCATTAATTGAATAGATGAAAGTTACAAACAATAAATAGGAGAAGGAACCTTCACAATTAGATTAACCAGCTCCTTGATTCTAGGAGAAAAAACATAAACAAATAAATACAGAAATCTTGGAGATTTGGATACTAATTATCCTCCTCTCTTTATTTGGAAACTAACAAGATCT
>JAUPMG010278171.1:0-18666 GCA_031762675.1 Pachysandra terminalis | reverse complement strand
CGTGCCCGCTCATGGGAAGATGAATAGGCAGCTAATTGTGCCCCCAATGCAAGCATTGCAAGTGTCCTAATGGCTCCGGGAACAGCTTCTTCAGACCGTACAATTTTGATTAACTCATTCGTATACTCTGACTCATTGGCGAAAAAAGACACAAGCTCATCATGAGCATCATTAGATTGAACAAGCACAGTAAATGAAAGTAGGCAAATCATGCTATACAGCCTGCAAATTCTGGGAGAACAAAAAGCACGGGCATATCTGATTCTTGTCAGCAATGAGAACCTGTGTTCTGGAGGTACATTGTATTGCTCAATGCATTGTGTCAGGAGTAATAAATCATCCTCCTTTCGCAAATGGAGGTCCGGAATATGAATAACACGCAAGTTGGAAAGTTTTGCCCTGTCACTGCTTTCCCCAAGGCTATCGGAATTGACCCCATGAAATTCAAAATATAGGGTAGAACCAAATCGATACCGAGTCATGTCACACTCACTCTGTACATCAGATGGAAACAAACTTAACCCTTCCTCTTGGATTTTCTCATTTTCCATGACACATGAATATAGGCCAAGGCCTTCTTCCTTGCTTCCCCATCCCTGTGCTAGAGACAGAAGACAAGTGTTTATTGAACTACACCCAATCAACTTCCCACTCATGTGTAGCTTGGAGGGGTTTATTTTCACTAACGCAGAAAGAGTCTCCAAAGTAGCTATCAGAACCTCAGGATCAGTAGATGCAAGTAGGAACTTGAAATGCTGATGAAAAAATAAATAAACAAGTTAGTACTTTAAGCTTATAAAAATTACATGACAACATATGCAGATGCAGGTTTTCCCTTCACATCAGATGATTGCAAAAATAAAGACGGAAATTCTGATCCTTGGATCTATGTCATACCTCTAGGCATCCAAGTGAACTCTTGTTATGGCAATTCTCTAAAATTATTTGCATAACTCTCAAAATTTGTAGAACTGCATGCTTAGGGAACACAACGTCATCCTCTGAAATATTATCTGACAAGAGAAGATCTTTCCTACAAGATATGTATGTCTTGAAGTATGTTTCAAAATGCAGAAATAATGGTCTCCAGTGATGAAAATTTCCCTGAAATCAAAGCAAGAAGTAATAAGGTGTAAAGAACTTGATAAAATTAATAGAAGCAGATCATTGCTCACCTTATTGTATTCCCAGCAGAATCCTGAAAGAGGTATTGCTATATCATGTAATGGACTCTTGATCACCTTATCAATAAATTCTTTAATTTTAGGAGGCTGCAAATAACCACAGGTAATTAGGACAACTACTTTTAACAATAATGAAAAGAACAAGGAGATAAAAGGAATCCTTTTTCCCCGTTTACCTTGTACCAAAAAGGAAAAGACAGAGCTTAAAATCACACAAGCAATTGGACGACTTATGAAAACATTAAAATGGATATACATTACCCAATAATTCTCTAGCGAAGGGAATTGTGTTTCAGATGTTTGATTACTGTTTTTCTCCCACTTTTGTACTTGTGAATTTGTCCATGTTTCCAATAAGAGGTCTTCTTTTGCATGTTATTCTTTTCACAGTAGCTCAATTTTTTTTTATAACTATTCAAAAAATTTTTAAAAAAAAAAGGACTAGTTCAAGGGAATTGTGTTTCAGATGTTTGATGACTGTTTATCTCCCACTTTTGTACTTGTGAATTTACCCATGCTTCCACTAAGAGATCTTCTTTTGCATTGTACTCTTTTCACAGTAGCTCAACTTTTTTTAAATATTCAAAAAAAAAAAAAAAAAAGTACTAGCTCAACACATAAGATCATGCTAGTCCAGAGAAAATTACGGACTTGCACAAGAGAATCAGTAGACGAAAACTTCTGATGACGTTTAAACGGCACTCCCTTTAAATCTTGCTTTGGAAGCCATGCAAATTAGGCACTTGCATTGGTGCATGACCAATTAGTTTGGGATAAGGAACTTTGTTGCTATTGTTGAATCGGTACATGACCAAAGTAGCATTAGGCTTACACTCCAAATGTATTATTTCTAGTCCATTGGTTAATTTATACAACATTAACAAATATTAAATCATTTCCATAAATCATGTTTGCACCCAACAAACATGTTATATTGTCCTAAATTGCTTTGTCACACACCATCAAGGAGAATTAAAGGGATTTCACAATGGAGAGATTTTTCTTTCACAGTGAAGTCATATAGTTAATGTTAACAGCCCCAATTAACACCTTTGTTACTCTCATTGCTGAGGCATCAGAAAAAAAAAAACATGTTAGCTTCCATTTAACCTGTAAAATCTAGAAACTTGAGGAAAGGCCATTATAATAACAGTATTTGTTCTTAAAGGTTTGATGCAGATCATATTAGGAATCCACAATATGTAGTAAAATGGGTATTATTAATCAATTAGGGGTGACGTTTCTTAAGGCTGAAGTGAAAGAGTTGTTCTTGATAATGAAGAGAGGAATTGTTTATGCTGTCCTTGGGGTGCACATTAGTGGTATGCTAGAAATGAGAGAGAAAAAAGAGAAGGAAGAGAGAGAACATGAGCACGAGAGAGAGAGAGAGAGAGAGAGAGAGAGAGAGAGAGAGAGAGAGAGACTTTATGATGACAAAGGGTTCCCTAGAAGCTTATTGAGTATGAAAGATGCATTAGAGGTGTCTGATTCCTATGATGCTAGGCTAACAACTAGCTCAAAGTGCTCCGAGTGTTCAGAAGCAAATTTCAGTCATATCGAATATGAAGAGATCCAAACGGATACAAGGTGGCAATGCCCAATGGAGATTGGCATCAACAATATCTGAGAGCTGGTTACAAATTGGGTAAATAGTCATTCTCAGTTCTCACAACTAAAGACTAAAGGGACAGCAATGACATCTCACAATCTAATGGAAGATGAAGACTCTTAATAGGGTGGATTTGCATGTTCATGCAGCAGAGTGAAAACAGTCGAGATAAAGCCTGAAAGACCTCTCCAAGGGATAGTAATGTAGGACTCGTAAGCAAAAACTACATATATATAGTATTAATGATATTCACTTGTAGTGAGGGACTATGAGGACAAAAGAGAAGTAATACGTATAAACAATAGGAATAGGACATTATATTCTTTGAAAAAATACAAAAGAGAACTACATATATATAGTATTAATGACATTCACTTGTAGTGAGGGACTATGAGGACAAAAGAGAAGTAATGTGTACAAGCAATAGGAATAGAACATTATATTCTTTGAAAAAATACAAAAGGGAAGTACATATATAGAGTATTAATGATACTCGCTTGTAGTGAGGGACTACGAGGACAAAAGAGAAGTAATGTGTATAAGCAATAGGAATAGGACATTATATTCTTTAAACAAATACTGCATAAGGACATTATTAAATACACAAAGGAGAATATCATATGTGTTAGTTATTTAAGTAACAAAATGATGCAGAATATCCACGACAGTATGAGAGAAACTGATGGCTTTTTTGATCATGGACAAAATAATCTTAATATATGTAAAAGTAGTGTTTGACAGGGGTAATTTTGTCATTGCAGTATGCATCCCCCATATAGTTGAAGCAGCTGTCTGTATGTTGGAGTTCTTGGGATTGCAAAAGAAAGAAACCCCTTATTCTTCATCTTCTTCGTCTTTATTTCTTCCCATTTTCCTTTACCACTAAGAGTTGTACCAGATCAAGTACACCATAAGAACACTACAACTGACCTCTTTCTTCATTGTTAAGAAACAAACCTTCTAATTCAACCTTGTATAACTTAACCCTTAGGCAATCAAGGGTACCCATTTTATAGTCGAGAAGAATGTTCATAAGTTTATTTTTTCCTTTTTTTTTCCATTTCTTATGATTCAGTTTCATGTCCTACAACAGTATTCTGCAAATGCTGTTCATTAGGTATGCAATCTTCTCTATTTTCAGACTTATAGAAAATTGTTCGATAGCAGCATTTACAAATACATTACACCCCTTCTACAGCATAGGTGATCACAATATGAATAAATGCTATATTTAAATGTCCTTATTTTAAATATCTATATGACGTATCAAATGAATCTTACCCAATACTTTTTTCTAGACAAGCGTACCAGCACCAATACCCGTACCGGAACCCTTATCAATTCCAGACAACTATGCTCTATAATATGTATAATACATGATATATAAAACATAATATTTGTGTGTGTGTGTGTGTCTATATATATATATATGTGTGTGTGTGTGTGTGTGTGTGTGTGTGTGTGTGTGTGCGTGTGTGTGTGCGCGCGCGTGTATAATGTAATTCTAAAAGACTGACCTAACCCGACCCAAACCGGACCGAAACTTCAATCTAGGTTGGGTTGGTTTGGGTTTAGGGTTTTCCATTACAGTTTGGTTCAGTTTTCGGGATGGGGAGTTCGGTTCTCAATTCAGCTCGGTTCGGTTTTTGGTTAACCTTCACCAATGTTGGTTTGGTCTTGGGTTGAAATCAACCCGAACCAAAACCTAACCGAGCTGCACCCCTAATTACAATACCTAAAAAACATCCATTTATTTCTAATCTTGTGAAAAATGATACAGACGGCCAAATAACTCAAAATCGGTAACATCCGTTAAATCTAAGCACCATGGCGACTTAAACCACAAAAGAAAAACACTTTCCTACACCAATACTTAAAAGGAATCTCTAGTTAGACTTAACTATCTAGCTTAACAGTATTACACTCAATTATAACGACATAAGTTGTCTACTACTATGAGCAAAACAAATCACAAAAGCGATAATAACCAAAACAACAAGATTCAACTTCATATTACTTCATGTTAACCACTTCTTTTTCTTTTTCCATCCAAACCGAAGACCAATTGTATATATTCCAAAAAAAAAAAGAGATAATACATAACCACGCCATTGATAAACCCCTTTCACCAAATCAACGATAATACCTAACCAGACCATTGATTAACCCCTCTCACCAAATCAACTTCTATAACAAATAAAAGCAACCAAAATCCGCTTGTTTTACTAATTACTCAAGCAATTCCAATAATCCCTAACTTAAACAAAACCAAACGAATCACATTCAGCGGATTAAACAGAAAAAAATCAAACTCACAGACTCAGAGTCCAGTTTAACAGATGGACCAACGGCTCCTTCGCCGGACAAGAGCTGCCGCAGCCGCACCGGCAAGCTCGATCTTAGGGCTGCCATTTCAACACAACTCCTCCACTTTCAGAGTCTGCAAAACACACAAACCATTAAAATACATGAAAGAACAAAGATTATAGAACACAAACACGTCAAAACCCCTTTTTAAACAAAGAAAGAATTCAATTGAAGGGAAATATGATTAGAGAGATACCGGGTTTCAGAAAGAGAGATTGAAGGGAGCAATGGAAACAAACATCCGATGTTTCGACCATGCAAGGGATTAAAGAAAGTGAGAAAGAAAAGAAGAAGCGAAACCCCAAAGTCGAGAAACAGCAAGAATGGACCCTTCGTAGTTCGTAAAGGTGAAGACGACGGATTTTATAGAGAGAAAGGAATAGAAAAGAACACTCTCTCTCTCCTACTACTTAGCCGAGAAGGAAGAAAAGTAAATATGAAAAAAGCAAAGTTTGGGGTCTGTCAAGAACCAATGTAACGGTCCTTAGCCTTAGATTTTACAGTTTGATTGTAAGATGATTCTTTTCAAGTGGGTCCCTTTTGTTTTGGTAACTTTATTCTGTAATGCCCACGTTTCAAGTAGTGATTCGTTTGTGGTACCTGACTATTACATACTTGTTAAGCGTCGTCGGACTCTAGAGAGTTTTAAATCCCGAGCTTCGTAAATAATCTCTGGACCTAGAAGTGTTCTAGATACGCGCATTAAGCATTTCTTAAATACTTACGAAAAGATATTTCGGATGAAGAGCTTCATCGGAATGTTGATTGTTTTAGTGCTATCAATTATCCCCTTTCCCAAATTATTTTCGCAAGATCGATTTGATCGTTTACGTAGCGTTTTGGTTAAGATTATTTTATCCTTATGTTATTTATAATACTCATTTATTATGTCATCAAATCAGCGAAGGAAGAGAAGGAGACTAGAACTAGAAAGACCCTTAATATACACAGGAGTACTCAGAGAATGGCAAGCGAAAACCTGGAAGTAGGCTGCTACGCAAGTTAGCTCCTTAGGGTTGTTCTCAAATCAGCCAAAGATGAACTGGGAGACCAATCTAGGGCTTTCTCCACGTAAACTAGAATACAAAAAACACATCATTTGCGCATTAAACATGAACATCACAAAATAACTATTATTTATGCATTATATGGCCTTGCTTTTTAAAAGGAGAAGCAATTCCTTTAAGATTGTTTTATACATAATGCTTTGTAAAAATTCTTGAAAATGAAAAAATAGGGCGTCTAATAAATGCCTATCTAAGAGGTACTTCTCCCCTTCTTTTGCTCTTTTCCCCATCAGCGTACCCCTCCTACACCTTTATTTCATCAAGTTTTGCGATCATTCGCTTCACCAAGGACTCCCTAGTTCAAGATTAACCAAGTTTCTATCCCACACTCCACTGAAATCCTAAAACCTTCTGTTAATGAAATTTCTCGGCTAAAAGCCAAATGAGAATACCTCATGGTAGAGCAATGTTTTGACCTTGAACCAATTATTAAAACAGTTAGCAACTTCACCTTTCGTATATGGAAATACATCAAGGATCAAAAGATCCCATAGATCTCAGCTAATAATTTTTTTTTTTTGGCTTGTGGTCGGCTGATGACCTTACTAAAATTATGCTAGGGCAACCATGGAATATGGAAGGACACATGATTTCACTGGAGAAGATCAACACTGAGAGTGAGAGAGGCAGAGGATGACGTCTGCAAATCCATCACTTGTTGGGTCCAGCTCCCCCTCATCCCTCGTCTCTTCCAAGATGAATCTTTCATTCGGACACATTGTTTCATATTTGATAAGGTGTTAGATATTGAAATCCCCGATGATGGTAATTTTTATAAATTTCCTTGTGTTAAATCTCTCTTTGACATGTTTAACAACATTCCTACGAGATTCAACCTTGAGGATGAATTAGGAAATATTGAATGGGTTGAGTTCAACATTGAACTCTACCCCTGATTTGTGTATCTTGTGGTCTATTAGGGCATTCCTTCATTGAATGCATAAACCCTTTCATCCCCAAATAAGTTAAAATACAAGCTATCCTTATGTGTCCCAGCAAATCGGAGACGCAACCCCGTAAACACACTTGCCATGTCGGCATCTACCTGTTGGAATAACCATGCCTTGTCGATTGACCGTTTCATGACCCACTCGAGTGAGACTCAAAGTAACTCAGTGGTAACTAGGGTTAAGTTTACTGATTCATTTGTGATTGCCTTACTATTACATATTTCTTGAGCTTCAAGCTCTATAAACTTTTAAATCCCGAGCTTCGTAAATAATTTTTGGGCCTATAAGCACTTTCGCCACGCACATTTAACCATTTCTTAAATACTTGCAAAAATATATTTTGGATAAAGCGCTTCATCGGATGCTAATTCTATTATTGTTGTTAATTACCCACTTTCCCAAATTATTTTTGCGATAATTGATTTGATCATTTACGTAAAGTTTTTGTTAAGATTATTTCGTCCTTATGTTATTTTATGATACTCATTTATTGCCTCTATCTTCTTCATTTAGAAGTACTTCTTAGATGGCATTTATTAAACATTATCTTTTTTTCTTTCAAGTAGTTTTTATAGCACTACATATAAAACAATCTTAAAGGAATTACTTCTCCTTATAAAAAGCAAGACCGCACAGTGCATAAATAATAGTAATTTTTGTGATCTCCGTGTTTAATGCGTAATGGTGAACTTTCTGCACTCTAGCTTGCACGGAGAAAGCCCTAGATTGGTCTCCCAATTCTTTCTATGCGGACAACCCTAAGGAGCTAACTTGCACAATAGCCTCCTTCCATATTCTCTCTTATCATTCTCTGGGTATCCCGTGTATATCAAGGGTCTTTCTAACTCCAGCCTCCCTCACTTCTTTCGCTGACTTAGTTTATCCACCCCACCTTCGTTTGTTCTCTCTTCCCCATCAGTGTACCTCTTCTACACCTTCATTTCATCAAGTTTTGTGATCATTTGCTTCACCATGGACTCCCTAGCTCAAGATTTAACCAAGTTTCTACCCCCACCCCACTGAGATCCTAAAACCTTCTGCTAATGAGATTTCTTGGCTAAAAGCCAAATGGGAATACCTAATGGTAGGACAGTGTTTTGACCTTGAACCAAACATTAACACAGTTAGGAACTTCATCTTTCGTATATGGAAATACATCAAGGTTCAAAAGATCTCAACTAATAAATTTCTTTTTGGATTTTGGTCAGCTAATGACCTTACTAAAATTATGCTAGGGCAACCATGGAATATGGAAGGACACCCGATTTCACATATCTCAACTAATAAATTTCTTTTTAGCTTTTGGTTGGCTGATGACCTTACTAAAATTATGCCAGGGCAACCATGGAATATGGAAGGCCACCCGATTTCCTTGGAGAAGATCAACATTCAATTGAGAGAGAGGCAGAGGATCAAGTCTGCAAATCCATCACTTGTTGGGTCTAGCTCCCCCTCCTCCCGCATCTCTTCCAAGATAAATCTTTCATTCGGAAACATTACTTCATATTTGGTAAGGTGTTAGATACTGAAATCCCCGATGATGGTAATTTTTATAAATTTCCTTCTTTTAAATTTCTAGTTGACATGAATAAACATATTCCTACGAGACTCGACCATGAGGATGAATTAGGAAATATTGTCTAGGTCGAGTTCAACATTGAACTCCTACCTCTGATCTATGTATCTTGTGGTATGTTTGGGCATACCTTCACTAAATGCATAAACCCTTTCGTCACCAAAATCGATCCTCATGCCAAATCCCTCTCTGAGTTCAATAAGACTTATGTATGTGTCCCAACAAGCAGGAGACGCAACCCCGTAAACACACTTGCCATGCTGGTGTCTACCGCCAGAATAACCATGCCTTATTGATAGATCGTGTCATGACCCACCCAAGTGAGACTCAAAGTAACTCGGTGGTAACTAGGGTGAAGTTTACTGATTCATTTGTGATTGCCTTACGGTTACATAGTTCTTGAGCATCAGACTTAAGAAACTTTTAAATCCCGAGCTTCATAAATAATTCATGGGACTAGAAGTGCTTTAGTCACACACATCTAAGAATTTATTAAATACTTGCGAAATGATATTTCGGATAAAGCGCTTCATCGGAATGCTAACTATTATTGCTATCAATTCCCACTTTCCCAATTTGTTTTTGTGAGGATCAATTTGATCATTTACGTAACATTTTTGTTAAGATTATTTTATCGTTGTGTTATTTTATAATAACCATTTATCACCTTTATCTTCTTCATTCAGAAGTACTTCTTAGATAGGCATTTATTAAACTCTACGTTTTTCATTTTAAGTAATTTTTACAAAGCACTACATATAAAACAATCTTGAAGGAATTGCTTCTCCTTTTAAAAAGCAAGGCCACATAGTGCATAAATAATAGTTATTTTTGTGATGTTCATGTTTAATGTGCATGGTGCATGCATTCTAGCTTGCTTGTTTTCCCAAGGATTTTGCTTGGAATGGGGGAGATTGCTTTTGTTTGGTCATCTACAAGATTATCTTGCATGTGAGGGAGTCTCCAAGTCGATCTTTAAAAGCTCGTTGGTAACTAGGAAAACTTGGTTGAGTTACTCGGACATGTGAGATTTTTGGTTAATGTGCCCCTTTTTTTAATCAGACAAGTAACTATGAACCTATACAAAAATCAGTAGCACGCTTATGTTTCTGCATCATGACAGGTCCATACTTATATGACCTGATTGAACCGATACAACCCCAACGAGGTAGATATAGATAACAGGTCCATCTTCAAAAGGTTGTGGCAATCCACACAAAAAGCTATCGAGGCTAGAAGGATTCACCCTGTCATCTGCATTTGGCATCGTAGGGTAAGCTATATTTTCAATAAGGCTAATACACTCTTGATAAAGATTCAAATTAGAAGTCAAAACTTGTAATGCATCAAAATTCTTACTTCCAAACACTACTTCATTGCGAGCCAACCAGATATTCCAAACAATTATGCAAAACATCATAAAAAGCTTTTTCTTTAGTGATTTTTCTAAGTGCAAAGTGAATAAATGAAGCAAAACATCACCCATCTGTTGAAAAGGCCAATTTCTGTTTACAAGGCCCTAGGAGTGCCAAGCTAGATACAGTCAACTTGTTGGTAGTTGATGAATAAGTGGTAGGTTGTCTCATCCATTTGGCCATATAAAGGACATGTAGCGTCGTCTAACAATTTTCTCAAAACCAGATTTTCTCTTGTAGGAATACCATTGTGGATGCATTTTCAAGCAAACATTTTAATCTTTTATGAAACAGGAAGCTTCCACAACCATTTCCATAGAGAAGAAGGGACCCAATTTTGAGAATGTACTCCACCTTTTCATGACATGGCTAGGCAATAGTCAGATTTCACTAAATATACTCTTGTTTGTATAAAATGTCATATCAATTCATCAGGTACCATATGGTGGCTGATTGGTATTTTAGCAATTTGTTTCACCAGATTTGCTGTGAATACTTTGTCTAATTCAATCATCTTCCAAAGCCTAGTTTGCTGGTCTATAAAATGTGCTACCCTCAATCCCTTAGCTTCATGAGAAACATGTCCATATGGTTTGAAGGAATTGATAGTTGGGAGCCAAGGGTCATACCATGCATGTATAGGCTGCCCATTCCAACAAACCATCGTCGACCATGTTGTAGTAGGTCTCTTTCATACAAAAGATATTTCCACGCTCATGGGGCATTACTTTTGTTCTGAGCTCGGATGAAGTTGTTGTTTGAGAAGTACTTCCCCTTGATCACTTTGGTCCAGGGAGACTCTGGTTGTGTTAGGTGCCACCATCCTTGCTTTGCTACTAAAGCCCGATTGAGTTCAATCATACTATTGAACCCAAGTCCTCCTTTCCACCTGGCTTGGCAAAATTTATCCCATTTGATCCATTTCACTTTGGCAAAATCCAACTTCTCATTCCAACAGAAATCCCAGATTAGCTTGTTAAGACGATCTCATATTTGTTTGGTTAGGGAGAAGTATGACATTGCGTAAGTTGGAATAGACGAGGTAATAGATATGATTAATGTAGCCTTTCCTTACTGATAGATGAATTTATTTGTCCATGGTTGCATCCTGTCCTCAACTCTTCCCACAATCTATTCAAAGAACTCCTTGTTTTTCTCAAGTTTTGTAGGAAGACCCCAGGTATTTTCCTGTACGAGAGAGTATAGGGATGTGGAGAATGCAACCCATCATTTTTGGAACCTTTGCGAAGTATGTTTTGAGAAGAATACCCTAAACTTCTCCAGATTAATTTTCCGTCTAGAGTGTTTCTCAAAATCCTTAAATATCTCTGACAATATTCCTAACGTGTAGAGATTAGCCTCACTAAAGACATAATAGTCATTTGAAAAATCAAATGAGATACTGTAGGGTTACTTCTTCACGCTTTTACCCTGTGAGATCCCCTTCCACTTTAGCCAAACTAATTCTTGCTGATAGGGCATCAATGATCAAAATAAATAGATATGGTGATAATGAATCCCCCTTTCGTAGTCCTCTTCATGGGAAGATTCTATTGGTAGGTGATTCATTTACTAGCACCGAGTACGAAACTGTTTTAACACACTGCATCATCAAATGAATGAAATGTTCTGGGAACTAACACATACACAATATCACTTCCAAAAAATCCCACTCTATCCTGTCATATGCCTTGCTTATGTCTAGTTTGAGTGCCATCTGATACTTCTTCGCTTTTATATCTTCTCCTCAAAGTATGTAAAAGCTTGTGTGCTATAAAGATATTGTTTGTAATCTGGCGACCTGGGACAAAAGCACTTTGGAAAGGGGAGATCAGGTCTTGTAACACGTTTTTCAGCCTATTATCTATTGCATTGAAAATGATTTGTATATGACATTACATAGGCTCATCGATCTGAAATCAGAAAGTTTCTCAAATTTCTGTCCTTTTTCTGAATGAGGGTGATGAATGTCTCATTTAATTCTTTCAATAGCAAGTCATTATAAAGGAAAGATAAAGTTGTCTATAGGATAGCTATCCCAATAATAGGCCAAAAATCCTGAAAAAATCTCCCCGTAAAACCATCTGGGCCGGGTGCTTTATCTGGTGCCAACTAGAATTCAGTATTTCGTATCTCCTCCCCCTAAAAGGCTGGCCAAGAGAAGAGTGGGCCTCTAGACTAAGATGATGATTAAATCCTTCTAATTAACCTTCTCATTATGAGTAGAAGAGTAGAGGTTCGAGAAATGATCGACCACTATAGACTTGATTTCTTCAGGGTCGATTGTTAGATTTCCATCACTTTTGGGAAGGCAAAGTAGGCGAATGGTAATCTTCCTTTGTAGAGTGGATGCATGAAAGAATCTAGTATTTCTCCCCTTCCTTTAGCCATTGGATACAGGATTTTGATGCCAATGTATATCCTCTCTATCATGTAGCTCTTTGAGCTCCGCTTCCCAAGCTTTTAATTGTTCATCATTTTGGTTTCCTTTTGTTTTGAATTCTTCTTTCTCAATGCACTCCTAAACTTCGTGAATTTTCACTTTGATATTTCCGAACACCTCCTTATTCCATTTCCTCAGCGTTTTCTATGCTTGTCAATTTCTTTTGGATCATATACATCTTAGATCCGACCACATGTGATTCCATCCCCTCTCTTCATCTGAAGAGGAGGAATTGTGGAAAAAAGAGAGTGATCCAGTTTGTCCTCCATGCAAGACGTATATTGCTTGAAATCCGGTTGCCCGATTCACATGCTTCCACTTGCAAAGTGTATGAGGATTAACAGTCAAAGAGATACTCATATGGCTGCCCACCTGGGATTCGACAATGGAGATGCGATATGAACCCTGCTAATCGTCATCTCAGCCTAAGTTAACAATACCCATAGGGATTGAGGACGTGTAGTGATACGGGCTAAGATGAGGGTCCCTTACAATCCAAATAAGATATTTTGCATGGGGAGCAACTCCAGATGGGCCTTCTGGTTCCATGATCAGAGGAGGTGGGCTTTTACTTACATTATTGGGCTCTATTGGGCCTAAATCCCTTTCATGTTCACCCATTGAGGAGTTAGCTTGAGCCCCACGCAAGTAAGTTTACTAAGTCAAGAGTTCACCGTCATCCATACTTTGATGTCTTTGATCATTTATTTCAACTGCTGATGTCAACCTAGTGACATCATCCTACCCTGGAAAAGGTTGTCGGTGCCCTGTGCTAAACTAACTCTGGTCATCTCGTCAGCTTCGACCTCCTACCGTTGGCACAATTGCAAGCAGATGGGGACTACTTCTATTCTAAAAAGCCCGCCATACACTATCCATGATTGTTGTTTAGTTTTTGCCGGAGAACATTTGAATACTGTAGAACTCCACTATCTCCATGTCCGGAATTAACATGACATTCTGTAATCGATGGTCAATAAATGCATCGATGATTCACTGTGATTTTTTGCAGTACTGTGATGTATGCCCTATGACCCCACATTTGCTACAAAGCATCTCCACCCAGTCATATTCGAATAGTACTTGCAACGACTCTCCTATCATTGTTGTCCCTTGAAGATACACCATCAAGATAACCGGTTTGTCAATTGGTCAATGGACCCTTACTCTTAGGACAATCATTAACCATTGTTTGTCTTCATTGACATCAACCTCTTCCACCCCTGCTACTCTTCCTAGTTGAAATACCATATTACTTGTATACCATTCAATGGGAAATCCCACCAGCTCGATCCACAACATTATCTTCTTAAGACGGAAACCCTTGAGCAGTGTTTCAGGCTCCCATGGACGAAGCACTAACAACGCTCCCTATACCCCCCATGGGATTCGAAGAAGAAGGGTCTCTTGATCTTGATAATTAGCACATACGAATAAGAAAATACCTTCGGGTCAGGTGTGTATAGTTATAACATCCTAAAAATCCTAGATTGAATCAAGGATACGATTTCTTCCTCAGTAAATCTTCGTTATCATCCACAGTCTTACCAATAAGACTACTTTATAGCATACTCAAACTCTGTGGGTTGGGCTCAGAATCTTCGACCATTACCACATCTTGTTGATGAATCGAGTCTGTAGCTAAAATGCCACCCCCAAATCTTCTACTCCATCTTCTATCCTTTGACCCATTCCTTGATGTTTAGAGGAAGATCTCAACGTAGGTCTAAAGGAAGGTGAGTGTTCTTGTTGGAGTTCCATCACCGATCAGAGTCCCTAACCACCGCTGATGTTAAGAGATATTACAAAGAGCTCTGATATTCTCGACTTGCAATCTCTTCGTGGGTGAAAGAATCAAGTCGCGTTATGTCACCCACTGCAGCTTCACACTCTTGCTTGTCCCAGGAAAGGTTGAGAGATCCTTAGAAGCTTGGAAAGATGCCCATTCATCGGCGACCGTCTTTTGTTTTCTCTTATGCCAGCTATTCACATCACTTCCATCCATCCCGTCATCTGAAGATGAGGAATTATGGAAAAATGAGAGCGATCTAGTTTGTCCTCCACGTAAGACGTACGTTGTTTGAAACATAGTTGCCTGGTTCACACGCTTCCACTTTCGAAGTGTATGAGGATTAGTAATCAGAGAGACTCATAGGGTTGCCCACTTGGGAATTGACAATGGGGATGCGATCAGAACCCTGGTTATGGTCATCCTAGCCTGAGTTAACAATTCCCTTAGAGGGTGAGGACGTGTATTGATCTGGGCAGAGATAAGGGTGCCTTATAGCCCAAATAAGATCTTGTGCGTGGGGAGCAACTCTAGATGGGCCTTCTGGTTCCATGACCAAAGGTTTGACCTACATTACGAAGCTCTATTGGGCCAAAAGCCCTTTCATGTTCACCCATTGAAGGGTTAGTTTGAGTCCCATGCAAGTAAGTTGACTAAGTCAAGAGTTCGCTGCCATCCATGTACTGATATCTTCAATCACTTGTTTCAGCTGTTGACATCATCCCAGTGGCATTTTCCTACCCTGGAAAATATTGTCGGTGCCTTGTGTTGACCTAACTTCGGTCATCTCGTCGGCTTCGACCTCCTACCGTTGGCATAATCTTAAATGATCGATAGGGAATACTTCTGTTCTGCATGACCCGTCATTCTCTATCCATGACTGTTGTTCGGTTTCTACAGGAGAACATTTGAATACTGCGGAACTCCACTTTCTCTATGTTTGAAGTTAACATGGCATTCTGTAACTGACATTCAATAGCTGCATCGATGATTTGTTGTGATTTTTTTTGCAGTACTGTGATGTATGCCCAATGACCCCACATCTGCTACAAAGCCTCTCCACCCGGTCATATTCGAACAATGATTGCAACTTCTCTTCTATCGTTGTCGTCCGTCGAAGATACACCATCCGGATAATTGATTCGTCAATTGATGAATGAACCCTTACTCTTGGGACGATCGTTAACCACGGTTCTTCTTCATTGTCATCAACCTCTTCCACGTCTCCTACTACTCTCCCCAGTTGAAAGACCAAATTCCTTGTGTACCGTTCAATGGACAACCCCACTAGCTCGATCCATAACAAAATCTCCTTAAGATGGAAACTCTTAAGCAATGTTTCAGGCTCCCATGGACGGAGCACTAACAACGCTCCCTGTACCCCCATGGGGTTCGAAGGGTCTCCCAATCTTGATCATTGACACATACGAGTAAGAAAATACCTCTAGGTAGGGTGTGTGGTTATCGCATCATGCCTGCGATTTCTTCCGCCATAAATATCCTATCATCCACAATCTTACCAATAAGACTACTTTGTAGTGTGCTCAAACTCTGTGGGTTGAGCTCAAAATCTCCGGTCATTACCGCATCTCGTTGATATGTGAATCGACTTTTTTGTTGAAATGCCACCCCCTAAATCTTTTATCCTTTACCCTACTCTTTGATTTTAGAGAAAAATCTCAACGCAGGTCTGAAGCAAGCCAAGTGTCCTCGTTGGAGGTCCATCATCGATCAGAGTCCCCAATCATCGTTGATATTAAGAGATATTATAGATAGAGCTCTGATATTCTCGACTTGCAATCTTTTTGTGGGGAATTTAAAACTAGTAGATAGATAACACGAGCAATGTAAAGGCCCTTCTCCCCTCTACGAACCCTCCCCAAACAGAGTTATTTCTCTTTGTTCCTTAAGGTAGAAGGTTCTTTTTTTATTTAAATAATTTTTATAAAGCATTGCATATAAAACAATTTTGAAGGAACTGCTCCTTTTAGACAGCCCTTACATAGTATATAAGTAATACTTATTTTTGCGATGTTCATGTATAATGCTCAATAATGCATTTTTTGTATTCTAGCTTTGTTGTTTTCACAGGGATTTTGCTACTATAGGATTTGGGGAATGTGGGAGATTGCTTTTGTTTGGTCAACTACGAGATTAGCTTGCATGTGAGGGAATCTCTAATTCGGTGTTTAAATACTCGTTGGTAACTAAGAAAATTTGGCCGACTTATTCAAACAAGTAAGATTTTTGTGTCAACTTGTCCCTTTTTCTACAAGATTAACTTGCGGCTCATAAAAACCCCCAAAATCGTTTCGAGGTCAAACCCGATGTTAGAAAGAAAACTATTTGAACTAGCCGGTTCAACTTTTTTTTTAGAAGAATTGATCATAGGTTGATCAAGCTGGTCGTTCTTGTTAAAGATATGGAATTGGGCATCGTAGCATTCCATGGTTGGATGATAAAATATAAATTACAAGTTCATCTTATGTTATAGGTTTTTTATTTAGCTTTTAGGTGGATTCATGACTATATTTTTGTTTGAAGTGAATTCATTGCTTGCTAATTGTACTATGATTATATTACGGGTTTACTTTGATTGTACTTTGCCACATGCGAGCCAAATTTGAGCCAAGATTGGCTCATTAATACTTCCTATGCGGATGAGGATCTTTTATGATCTGAATCACAGGGAACTTCTTGTGAACCTCACAGGAAGTTGACATGTGTCCTAGGCTCCCAAGATTCATCTTTTTTTAAGGGTTTTAACAATTACAAGTCATCCTTGGGCCCACCTATCGACACGTGTCAACCTTCTGTGAGGTTCCTTGTGATCCAGATCACAGAAGATCCTACTAATTAAAGTTGTAGGCCCCCAAATTCATCTTTTTTTAGGGTTTTAACAATTACAGGTCACCCTTCTTAATATGGCCACCTATGAACACGCGTCAACCTTCTATGAGGTTCACATGAGGTTCCTTGTGATCCAGAACACAGAAGATCTTTGTCTCTCTAACGCTAGTAACTAGAAATCCCTTGATGAGGAGTTGTGAGACTATGTTAGTGCCTTCGCTAATTACATGACAACATGGTAAACATAAAAACTTATACTTATTTCAACCATCAAGCAAATCTAATATGTAATCTCTCCTATCTAATTTCTCTTTCATGGTGACTTGGGTGTTTTCAAGTAGCCATGCGGTGTGGTGGATGAAAATCGTCCGTGACAAATCCCTGCAATGTCTCCAGCGACATCAATCACATCATGCCATGTTACCCCTCCATAAAACCGATAACCAGCTGTTCCATTTAAGGTGAATTAAGGTTTAGGATTCGTTGTGGTTTAGGGTTTTTAGAATGATAGGTTACCAGTTTCATAAGGGTAACATGGCATCATGTGATTGACGCCGTAGAAGATATCGTAAGGTTTTATGGTAGACAAAGTGGTCCATGATATGGTATAATAATTTGTTAGAAATGTAGGTTGATTTTAGAGATTTTGCCACCTTGATGAGATGACGCTTTCTCTTATAATATACTAGTCTTAAATTTAAGGGAGATGAGGATAGGGCCTTAGGGCTGACACGAACATTATAGTGCCCGATCGGGCCAAGTCCATGCTTTTACCTACAATTAGACCAATAACCCAATTCATGTATGTATCGTGATGTGGGTCATGAACCTAGAGTCTAGCACGCACGGCCTGACTTGGTTCATTTTTACATCCGTAATTTGAGGGACGGGGTATTGATGATCCAGTGACCTAATTAAGCAACCATGTGTCACCTGCTTGACTTGCTTGTCACCTGCTTGACCTATAAACCATGGGTTTAATGGGTCACTCAATCCGGTCTGACCCAGTCCAATTGGTCAAACCCGGTCCAAATTGGTTCAATTTGGTATAACCTAACCCAATCGGTCCAACTTGGTTCAAACTGGTCTGACCCGGTCCAATCTGGTCTAACTGGTCTCACTCGGTCTGACCCGGCTATTATAATCTATCTACATGCATCAGATATTTTATTTCTTCCAGGCTAAGTATACTTCAAGCCTAAGTTTTTTTACAGGTTAAGTTTACTTGGAGGACAAGTAAGACAGGGCTATATAAGACTACTTCAGCACAAGAAAAAATGATCGTAAAAATCTGAAAGATCTGAGAATCAGAAAGGCTCTGAACATCACAGAAAGGGAGGAAGAACACTATAGAAGGAAACATCTCTTTTCTTCCATCTCTCTATCTCTTCCTCTCCCTCATTTCTTTCTTATTTC
>JAUPMG010278153.1:0-18668 GCA_031762675.1 Pachysandra terminalis | reverse complement strand
TCTATTTTATTTTAGAGAGAATCTTACTACCTTTTTAACTTTTAATCTCAACCATTGATTGAGAAGCAAAAGTTACTACGAAATCTAAACCACTCTTTTAACTTTAGTGATCTAGATTGTATGTGCGTACACAATATTCTTGTTGTACAATCCACCAATTAAAATCAGTCAAAGTCAAACAGTTCAGCAATTATTAAAATTTTAAATTAACCCCTAATTTCCTATTAATTTCACATTAACCCCTATGTTTTGTTTGGGTTATTACAGTACAGGTTCTTCGGTGGGATGGTTGGTGGACCGAGGCCTACCAAATAGCAAAATAAACCTACAAATCGGTCTTTGTCGGTGGAGTCGTTGGTGGACTGAAGCCTACTGAGCTCCATTGTGTATTTCTTAGGAGTTCGGCGGGGTGGTCGGTGGGGTTCTCGGTGGACCGAAGCCTACCGAATAGCAAAATAAGCCTAAAAATCGTTCTCTGTCGGTGGGGTTTTTTGGGTTTTTTTAGCTTTGACGTACAGTCAGTAATTTGGTCATACCTCCCTAAATACTCATCAGAATCTCATCAAACTTGTTTTGGTGTGTTCCTAACGAACATGTGGATCTTAAAAAAATATAAAATAAATTATTAAAGATATATAGATGGGTCCGATAATCGAGGGTTCAGATCTGGTGATTTTCTGGGTTTCGAGAAATCTCATATTTGATCCCAAACTCAAACGTATTCATTTCTAATGGTCCAATAACATCATATTCACATGGATAAACATATATACATCATTACATGCATTCACATAGCACGTGAATAAGATTATCATGGATTCGCATCATATTAACTACATAATTTTATCGACAGAAATTAATGGAGAATACACTATAAATCTCACATAAACATAACATCATCTAAACAATATAAGTCACACGTTCGCAATAGAACCATGGCATGATGCAAGAATTATACAGAAAATGGTATTTACCTCGTGCTAGTTCCAGATGCGATCAACAGCCTTATAACCTTCTTCTTCTTCTTTTCTCTTTCTTTTCTTCTTCTTCTCCTCTTTAAATCTGGACGGCTCGGGTTTTTGCAACCCTAGTTTCCCACTCATTTTCTCTTTATACTTCCTCCTTAACCCTTCTCTTCTTCGTAAGGAAAGAGAGGTTGAGAGAATAGAAATTCTCTTCCTCTCCTTCCAACACACGCACCACACGCACAACCCTTTCTGTGATTGGAATTCTAGTTTTAAAATTACTACCTCCTCCCCAAAGTCTCCTCTAATTGCCAAATAACCTCTAACAACTATTCTACTAACACTTAACCCCCAAGATACTTATTCTTATATTATTTACTAACCCAAGCACTAATTAGATGAAAATCACCTCCATTAGCTAAAATAAATTACTAACCTACCCTTTCCTTTAGTTATAGGTCCACTGCTCTAATATGCGTTAAGTTACTCACCCAACCTACAAAAATTTACCAATTTACCCTTATTGATCAGTTACAATAATTAAATAATCTTAATTAATCCTTAACCAATTGTTTCCATTAATTTTTGGATAAATTACCGATTAATCCCCATAGAACCCTATTAATTATTTTCATTATTTAACTCTTAAATAATCACATTATTAATTGTTATTATAAACTTTTAGGATCCGGGTCTCTACAGAAACTCAGATTAGTCAATCTAAGAATGATTATGAGCAATCAAGATAAGTCCATTTTTTATAAAGTTAGAAATGAATTTATGAACCCATGGACATAGATATTTCAAGTTGGTAACTATTGTTTAACTATTGTGTAGAGTTGGGCTAAAATACCTTACAATACCCATAAGTTCTATTATTTACAATTTGATCCTTATTTCTGGTTTAGGGTCACTACAATAAGTTTCTAAGTTTTCATGTCATAATCTCATTAATTACAATAATTTTTTATGCAATTCTCATACAGGTCAGATAGTTCATATCTATTCTTATTCCAAATAATTCCTATAGAGAATTCCAAGTCTATGGTTTCTATGACAAATAATCACACAGTTATTCATATAACTTACATTATGCATGTACACACCATATTATAGAGTTCTACTCCTATAGTAGATATGAAAACTTATTTCTTAGAATGTGTAAATTTAGATCCTAAAATTTTTTCTCTCATTGTAATTTATTTGATTATATTCACTACTTAGAGTTAGTGACTTAGATCAATAAAATTCTTTTTCCACAAGTGATCATTCACTATCAATCCATAGTTCGAGGATTTATGTATCTGCAGCTACAATATTCCTGTCACTTGAAAGAGAAAGGTAGGATCACACTCCTACTTTCTGGATTAGGCTCTAGTCATTTATATTTGATAACCAGTCTCTATGTTTGTAGTGTGATAGTTAGAATCTAAATAAAAGTATATGCATACATAAAAGTGTAGGCACATAAACACACCACATTATATTAACATACTATCTCAAAGTATATTTCACACGATTCACAAAAGTGGCTCCTGGGTTCACAAGTTTCTTGGTTCTCGTCCTAGGTTTTTGACATATCCTAAGACTTCCCAAAGTCTAGACAAATTAAACCTAGAGCTCTGATACCACCTCTGCCACACCCCAAATCCGAGATATAGGATCTCAAGGATTTAATGAAATAGACCTTCAGATCCATCACGTGGATACGGGTAGCCATCCATAACAATCAAAACAATTATTGAACAGCGGAAGTCTCAAATAATTAAAACCAACTATAGCCCAATTAAATGTATATTGAGCTAACAACCCATAAACTAAGTAATCATAATCTTTATTTCATTTTCGCCCTCCAGGGGTCAAACCAAATAAAATAAACTAAAACAATGCACAATATCATAGTCTTCGACTAACAATCCACGATTTACATATAACCTAATCTAATGCAAGTTCGTACCCACTCGGTCAAGACCATGTCAATAATGAACCAAGTGTGCACCATTATAAAAACAAAGTATCTGAAGCCAAATAAATCTCTTCTCCCGATCGGCATGTCGAACGCACGGATCACCTGTAGACTTAAGGGTCAGCCGAAGCCTCGTAGAGAAAACCAAGGAAGTTACAATAATTATCTTCATGCATACATAACAATACAGTTAATTCATGCAATTTCACTTAACAAGTAATACCACAGTCAAATGTATTAGCATGATCATTGTCACACTAAATCTCACATATTTAATAGATATATCACATTTAACATGGAAATCTCATTTCACTTGGAAAACCATACTAGTAATCAAATCATATCATATCATATCGATTGTTCACATGGTCCCACCAAGATAAATCATAAGGCACACATGATCCCATCATGCATTCAACTCAATCCTCATAGTCCCACTATGAATCCAAACATATCCTAAATGATCCAATTATGTACATCACATCTACCACATTGTCCCACTACGCCTAACCAAACACATATCCACAAGGTCCCACCATGTAATACAAGCAAATACATAGTCCCACTATGTACACAAATAATGTCCACATGGTCTCACCATGTAATACAAACAAACAAGTATCGCATAACAAATACATAGTCCCACTATGTTCACAAACAATCACATGGTCTCCCCATGCCAAGCAAACATTGCATAGTCCCACTATACAATACAATCACACATACATGGTCCCACCATGTAACACAAGCATACAAGTATCATAACAATCACATAGTCTCACTATGCACAACATACATCCACATGGTCCCACCATGTAATGCAAACAAGTAAACAGCACATAACGGACACATAGTCCCACTATGTTCACAAATAATCACATGGTCCCACCATGCCAAGCAAACATTGCATAGTTCGACTATATACTACAATCACATATAAATGGTCCCACCACGTAATACAAGCGTACAAGCATCATGTCAATCACATAGTCCCACTACGTTCATAAACAATCACATTGTCCCACCATGCCAAGCAAACATTGCATAGTCCCACTATACAATACGATCAGATAAACATGGTCCCCCCACATAATACAAGCACACAAGCATCATGTGAATCACATAATCCCACTATGTTCATAAACAATCACATGGTCCCACCATGCCAAGCAAACATTGCATAGTCCCACTATACAATACGACCACATGGTCCCACTATGCTACGGCCAACATTCCTTTAGGGACTTTCACCCACGGTGGAAGTACACCCATAATCAACATTCCTTTAGGGACCTTCACCCACGGTGGAAGCACACCCATAACTAGTACCAATATCCCCAAGGTCCCACATTGCTACTACCAATACGAACCAATCACAAGCACAAACAAGTCAAGCAAGTTACAATGGAAATACACTACATGCACTTCAATCAAACATGTGCAATGATCAATGCGATGTAGTATGATGCAATTATGAGATTAAGATGATGCGTAATGCAATGCGGGGGTAATTAGGCCTAGCTTAATCACATGCTCATTCACAACCAATCTTTTCTTTAAGGGACTTGTACCCACGGTAGAATGCACCATTCTATTCTTTAATGGACTTCAACCTCATGGAACAATGCACCAGTACCTTGTTCTTTAAGGGACTTTCACTTCACGGAAGAACACACTAGTAAACCTTTGTTCTTTAAGGGACTTTCACCTCACGGAAGAACACACCAGTAAACCTTTGTTCTTTAAGGGACTTTTGCCTCACGGAAGAACACACCAGTACTATTTCCTTAAGGGACTTTCACCCATGGTGGAAACACACCCTTACAAAGAACATATTCAATCCCATTAACTACCAGTAGATGCTCCCAACACCACTTTCAATTATATAATGGATGCTCTCAGCATCACTATTTCCTCAAGAGATTGTCACCCATGGTAGAAGCACACCCTTACACAAAACATAGTCAATCCCATTGACTACCAGTGGATGCTCCCAGTAGCACTTTCAATCATATAATGGATGCTCTCAGCATTACTATTTCCTTAAAGGACTTTCACCCACCGTGGAAACATACCCTTACACAGAATATAGTCAATCCCATTGACTACCAGTGGATGCTCCCAACATCACTCTCAATCATATAATGGATGCTCCCAGCATCACTCACAACATACAATGGAAGCATCACTCACAACATAAAATGGATGCTCCAGCATCACTCGCAACCATAATTCAAACATCACAATCAACCATATACAAACCATACACCATACAAATCATCATTAGAATCAAGAATAAGCCTGAACAGTGATTGCTACAAGCACCACTCAAATCACTCAATTTCCTACGCAGACAGTGCTAACCATCCCAAACCTACCATATAATTCAATAACTATGTCCAATTCATTAAAATCAAAATCTCGTTATATCTCATTCGGGACTGCCCTATTTTCCTGAATTTCAAACCTTATTGTACACTTTTTAAGATTCGATCATAATCTCATCTTTTGCACACAAACTAACTTCATAGGCATGTGTACAACTCACTTAGGGAGCTTCCCTCAAAATTTGAAGTCATTTGAGCTTTGGTGGATGCTCGGTATGTACCGAGGGTCCTACCAAAAGGTTCGGTCGATCTTCCAGAGAGTTTGATGATTCTCGGTAGATGGTTCGGTATGTACCGAACTACCTGCCAAGGCCAGTTTCAGCTTCGACAGTCGATCAATGTTTTGGCTATAACTCATTCTATACTCGTCAGAATTGCTTCAAACTTGTTGCGTTGTGTTCCTAACTCATAGGGGGAATCATAAAACAATACTAAATAAATTATCTATGTTTAGGGGAAGATTCGGTGTGACCTAGAAGTTTACTGTTTGTCACCCAGAATTTTCCAGAATTCCTAGGGCTTTGTCCTATACACTCACAATCATGTTTTCTAAGGTTTTTGTATAAAATTTATCATCTAATTTCATACATATCAAATCCCATCTTATCATATCAACCTAATATGATTTTCAATCCAAGGATCAAGTGTTCATTCATAGTTTGAGGTTTCAAGGTTTAGAAACCTACATGCTTCTCTAATGATAATAAAACATCAAATCTCATCAATATCATTCATGCTAAGGATTTCATGGATCTAAACACTGGATCATTCAAATCATGCATTCAAATTTATAGCTATAGCATTGCTAAGATCCATGAATATGATTACAATAAAATCAATGGAAATCCCTACCTTTCTTCCTAAGCTTTTTCTGCAACTCTTGTAATGGAAGATCACCAGTCATTTGCTCTAGCATTCTCTTTCCTTAGCCTTTCTTCATCTTCTCCTTTTTTCTTCTCTCTTTTTTTCTCTCCAACAATAACTAATTTCAAATCTGAGTTTTTTCTGCATTATCTCTCTTTTGGAAGAATCTCTTTTCTTCAATATGGTTTTTCCTTCCTTGATCGTGCACTACAAGATGAATCCCTACAAAGAAGGGAGGTGGGAGTTATGGAAACTATCACTCTCTCCTAATCATCTTAAAAGAGAAAGATCCTTACACCCCTAATGACTAGGTCAAATGACACCTTCATCCCTCTTAAACACTATTCACGTCACTATTCATTGACCCTTTTTTGTTAACTTCTAAAACTACTTAATTTTACCTCTTTAACCATCCTTAACTCTCCCCACATATGACCAATACATAGGTAACTTCTCCACTAAGATTCCTCCGCAAAACTTACTAATTTACCCTTGTTTCCATACATGATTTCCACACCCAATTCAAATCCAACCCAGCTCAATTTGGTTTAATTCTTCTGTAACCTCCATAAGGTTTAAAAGTACTTAAGTGACCCCATTGTTTCTAACATTATACAATGGACCTTATATTTTGTTGTAATTACAAATTCTACTAATTTCAATTATCTAGATACACAATCCTATATAAGGTTTCACAAAGAATTCATTGGTAATTATATTAAATTAATTATAATTTAAAGACACGGGTCGCTATAGTACTCTTGAGGAAAGCAATGACAATTCAGTGAGATTAACTAGAACTATCAATTCAACGCAAAGGGACAAGGCTATATTGATGAACAACTCATTCAGCTGTCTAGCTGAGGATAATGTGGGCTTGGAAGAGGTAAATGATGAATAGGTGGAGGAGGAGATGGTGATTGTGGATCAAAACAAGTCTACACTAACCCCACAACATGGGCATCCACAATTGGATGTTAGGACTAATAACAGAGAATTGAGCCTTGCACTGCCAAATGAGGAGGGTCCCAATTCTCAGAGTGCCAAGAAGACAAAAAAAGAAAGGGCGAATGAGAGAGGAGAAGGATAGTGGGGTGCTACCCAAGGAGAATGTGACCATGGCTACGAGAGGCTCCTTGAGAAAACTATCTAAATGATCTCACGGGGGTCCTAGAGTGTGAGGGGACTGAATAACCCCCTCAAGCCAAGGGAAGTGAAAACCTTATTCGAGTGAAGAAGCTTTGTATAATTAGTCTGGTAGAAACCAAGGTTAGAAGCATTAATGCTAGCAGCATCATTCAAGCCTTGGTCTTTGGATGGGACTGTAAATACAACTATGAGGAGTCTATTCACGGGTGTATTTTGGGTTCTAACCCCCTCTGTGGTAAACATTTGAGTGATTCAATCGTCTGAACAACTCATTCACACTAAAGTCTTCTGTTTGGACCATACTTCCTTCTTTGTATCATTCATTTATGGATCTAATGATCTAAGTGAGAGAAGAAGAACAATAGCTTTACACCCCTAGTGCCTGGATCCTCATTGGGGATTTCAACGTTGTTAGAGGACCTGATGAGAAGATGGGGGGAAGACCTATAAATATTTGTGCTGTAAAGGAGTTCAATGACATCATTGATGATTTGGAGATCTTTGACCTTAGAAGCAAGGGCTGTTTTTTTTACTTGGTTGAACAAATCCCTTGATAGTGAGTGCATCACGTCGTGGTTGGATTGTGCTCTGGTTAACTTGGAATGGATGAAAAGATTCTCTGCTTCTGAAGTTGACCTTTTATGCCCTGGTATCTCAGATCACTCGCCAACAATCATCTCGATGAACAGATTCCCTGCTTATGAAGTTAACCTTTTGAGTTGGTAAAGGAAGCAAAGTCTAAAAATTTCTATGGCACTCCGATATTCATTCTTGTTTTTATGTTGAAAAACTTGAAAAAGATTCTAAAGAAATGGAGCAAGCGCAAATTCTCCGACATTGGGTGAAGAATGGGATGCATCAAGAGTGCATTGTACAAGTTGAGATTCTAGGAAACCAAAGTACAAGTAGAGAAGAGACTTATTTTGGAATACAGGGATATGATGAGCAAATTTGAAGCTGCTACCAGCATAAATCGAGAAATCAATGACTTAAATTGGGTGATAGCAATTCGAGCTTCTTCTTCAAGACCATGGTAAAGCATCGAGCTGGGAATAAGATCATGAGTATCAATGATAGTGATGGTGTTCGTAGAGAGGAGAGAGATCAAATTGCTGAAGTGCTCATACATCACTTCCAGAATTCTTTGAGAGTGCCTCAATTATTCTTCAAGCCTAGTAACTGGGACCACGTTTTGTGTAATGGTATATCCATGGAGGATTCTAACAGCTTGTGTAGGGAGGTTACTCAGGAGGAGATCAAAGGCTGCCTCCTCTCAATGCCTAATGACAAGGAACCAGGGCCTGATGGTTACACTTCCCTGTTCTTTAAAGCTACTTGGGACATTGTGGGTGTGACTTCACTTCAGCTATATTGGACTTCTTCTCACAAGGAAAAATGTTGAAGCAAATTAACCACACTATCCTTAATCTTGCCCCCAAGCGTAAGAATGCCAATGAGGTGACGGATTTCCGTCCTTTTGCCTGCTGTAATGTGATATATAAATCCATTTATAAGATCCTATCAAACAGAATCAAACAAGTGCTTAACTCATTGATTGGGGACTATCAGTTTGCTTTTATCCCCGGTAGGAGAATCACAAACAATATAAGCCTTGTTCACGAGCTCCTTCACGATTACCACCTTAACAAGGGGCCTCAGCGTTGTGCATTGAAGGTTAATATAGAAGGAGCATACGACTCTGTCAGCTGGACTTCATATATGAAATACTTACTTCTTGGGGGCTTCCTGGGAAGTTCACTGAGAGAATCATGGCTTGTATCACTTCTACTTCATTCTCAATTTCCCTTAATGGAGGCCATGTGGGATTCTTCAAAGGCAAGAAAGGCCTTAGGCAAGGAGACCGTATGTCTCCTTACCTATTTTTGATGGTAATGGAAGTTCTAGCCAGGACAATGAAAGAGTTGCCTGAGGAGTCTTGCTTCAACCACCACCTCAGTTGCAAGGAAGAGAATATCACTCAATTGTGCTTTGCAGACGACAAGTTTGTTTTCTCTAGTGGGGACTAGAACTTTCTTGAATGCTGTAGTGACCTAAATCCTCTATTAGAAGGGTTCCTTAATTGATAATAATTTATAATTAATTATAGCGTATTTTATTTGGCATCTAACCATATAATTGCAGGCTATATTAGTATAAGGGTTAATTTTATAATTAAAGTTATTATTTTGGGTCCCTAGTGTAATTATTATTTAAATGGGGTATTATTTGTAATTTAGAAAATTCTATTCTAATTCCAAACGCACAAGGCTACTTGGGATTGGGAAGGTTTGTTTGAGGAGAGAAACGAAGGAAGTTGATATACATCATTCCCTTCCCATCTCAAGAGGATCGTTTGATTGAATCTGGAGAGAAAGATTGAGAGAAAAGGATAAAGAGAAAGGGTTCAGATCTGGAAAACTAAACCTTAGCATCCTTGTTGTAGTACCAAAGGAAGAGAACAAAGGAAGAAGAAGAAGAAGGAAGAGAATAAGACATTGGTGATTGATGAATCGAGAAGATCAGATCAGGTAAGTTAATTCTTACTGTATAGTTCCTTTATGAGTTCATTTGATAATATTTATGTTCTTGAGTGTTTATGTGTAGTTTGATGATTTGATTGCATGAGGTTATGTTCAATATGTTAGAAATTGGTTTGGTTATGTTTTAATATGTTTTACCAAGAAAACCCATAGATTTGGACCATTAGAATCAACCAAAATTGATTTGGGAATCAAAGGGATGAAAATCCCAAAATTTGAAAATCCCCAGATCACACCCAGTTTGGCACCCACCCGTACATCGACAGGAGTACCAATAGGGAACCATTTATACGCAAAAATAGGGCTTCGGTACCCACCGGTACACTGGTGAGGGTACCGATGCACACCCTGTAGACCTTAGACCATCGGTACCCACTGGTACACCGGTGAGGGTACCAAGAAAGCCTTGTTTCTAGGCAAAAAGAGCCCATTAGCACTCAACGGTACACCGGTGAGGGTACCGATGGAACACCCAGATACACACAAGTTGAGGATTTTATTAGGAATTGATGTGGACTCATACCACTGGCTTAGTAATTGATCTTTAGGACTCAAGATAGACCATAGAATTTATCTTGGAGTTCCATAATAGCTTGGTACCCATCAACCAACTTGGATTTGATTGTAATTGACATTAGACTTAATAGTAATTGATATTGGACTCAATTGTAATTGAATTGAGATGACATTTGTTAATAATCTATTGCATTCATGCTAAGCTGATGTAGAGTGTTAAGAAAGCCCTGGAGGTGGGTAATAAAAGGTTTCCTTTATTGGATTCCTATGGGTTGACGACATACCTTGTGGGTTGAAATCCCCACTTAAAATAGGGTAGGATGCTTATGAGCTCCTATGTGGGTTGGAATACCTTGAGTAATCATACACTCTTAAGATAGCATTGGGTTGGAATTTTGGAGAGTAGCATCTATTCTAAATTAGCACAATGGTGTCCTTCTACCATGGGTTAGCGTCCGGAACGAAGAGGGGACATTCGGCTGTTCCTAGTGGCCTTTGCCCGAAATTTGGTTTGTATTGTATTGGAAGTTATAGGGCTCTTAACAGTTTATATTTCTCTAACACATTCATTTTCATATCATCATCATTGCATTCCTTGTTTGAGCATTCATCTAGTGCATATGTATGATTCATTCATTAAATTTCATATCATCATTAAATTCAACATATTTAACTGTTTATATTGCGTGCTTGTATTGTCATGACTTGAATTGACTCTATTGATATCATATGGGAATGGATGACTGCTTGATTGACTTCATGGGCATTCAAAGCTCACGCAACTTCTCATGTTGTAGGATGAGAAGGATGATGGATATGGATTACTTTACTTTGGACTAGGATTTGGATTGGATTGCTTGTTGCTGCATAATTTACTGTTTATTGCTTATCTAGATTAGGGAATTTTGGTGAATATTGAGTTGTAATAGCTTAGTTGACTTAATACTTTAGTTTTATACTCTTTTGGGGGTCATGGCTCGGCTGAGGTCATAGACTGTGATTTTGGATTATATGTTTTTATGTAGCTTTTGCAATTCTGATCAATAAAGGTATTGTTTACTTTTATTACTTATGGTCTTAATATGGCAATCCGCATTCTAGTGATGGAACTCGTAGGTTGCACTTCAAGATCCGTGCAGTCCCACATAGGAAATTGTGTTACGGGTTTGGGGCTCTGACAAATGCAGTTGGAGAGACTTCAAGTGGATTGAAGCTACTGTTGGCCTAAGAATAAACAAAAGCAGGAGCATAATTTTTATTTCTGGTATTGATGAGGAATCTAAAGAGGTGGTCGAACAGGCTAAGAAACTACAACTGGGCACACTCCTAGCCACTTACTCGGGGTTCCCTCTTATCTCTAAGAGACTGAGATGCAAGGATTTCCACCCTAACATTAAATGCCCAATCTCATGCTCGTGGGCATGGAGAAGCAATATGCTGATGAATCACATTGCTGATGGAAACAACACCTACATGTGGTGGGACATCTGGCACCATAATGACCCCCTTCATTCTATTGTGATGAATAGAACTATTTATCAAGAGCACATGAATAGAGATGACAAAGTGTGCTGCCTAATTCAGAATGGTGATTGGACCCCTCCTACTTCTAAAAACCAAACACTGAGGGGTATTTGGGTTGACCATCACAAGATTCAGATCCACAACTACCTGCCAAATGACAGAGTGATTTGGTCCCCTGGTAGGCTTGAAAACTTCACTATCAAAGATACTTATGTGACCTTGAACATCAAGGGCAGCAGGGTGGCTTGGGGAAAACTAATCTGGTTTAAGCATCACAACCCTAGACATGCATTCATTTGCTAGCTAGCT
Source organism: Pachysandra terminalis (assembly GCA_031762675.1). Classification (NCBI taxonomy): domain Eukaryota; kingdom Viridiplantae; phylum Streptophyta; class Magnoliopsida; order Buxales; family Buxaceae; genus Pachysandra; species Pachysandra terminalis. The sequence continues at coordinate 6,448 of JAUPMG010278153.1, read as the reverse complement.
ATCAAGATGAGGCTGCTTACTCATGATAGGTTGATGGCATTTGGAGTGATCCATTCTAGGAGATGTGTGTTGTGCAGATGCATGGCTGATTCCCACACACACACCTCTTCTTTCAATACTCGAAGAGGGTATGGTCTGAGATTAACAAACTTGGATGTATCACTCCACCTGATAAACAGTGGCCTGAGATTGTGTTGTGATGTGCAAAAGCATATGCTAGCATGGAGTTTGCTGATATTATTAAAAAGCTTGCCTTCTCTTCCACGGTCTATAACCTTTGGAGAGAGAGGAATGCTCGGATCTTTAGCAACCAATGTAGAGCTGAAGGGTTTGTTCTTAATCAAATTAAGAGAGATGTGGCTGGTAAAGCTAAGTTTTCTTTGGTAAGATCTTGGACAATCAATTGAACAGAGAAATCTGCTACAATTGAGGCATTTCAGGCATCTTCAACCATGAAAGATTTGCAAATATCAATTGGACTATCCCTCCTAACGACTTCTTCATGTTTAACTGTGATGGATCACTCACTCACAATAGGGGTGAATCTAGTGGCCGGTCTTCCTAGAAATCATTTGGGAGAGTGTAGCGCAGCCTTTGTTGTTGCTAAAGAAACTTCATTTGTCCTGCACCACGAACTAGCAGCTATCATCATCGGGCTAAAACAGGCAAAGAACTATGGCATCAACGAACTAATTGTGGCCACGAATTCACTTGGAGCTACGAATCTTCTGGATGGACAACAAACTAATATCCCGTGGAAGTACAACTTTATAATACAAGAATTCACAACCGTAGTGCAAAGCTTCAGATCTTGCTTGATTGAGCATTTGTACAGGGAGGGGAACGTCGCTGCCAATTGGCTCGCTTCTCATGCGACTTCTATGAACAATCTCATCACCTATTCAAGTGAAAACTCCCCTGTGAGTTGAAGGAGACCATATGAAAAGACTTACGCTGTACATACCCCTCATAGTGTTGGTATCTATCCTAGAGTCTCTTCTTCTTGACGATGTGATTATGTAAATGTAGGTTCTTATTGTTACCTATTGCTTTATATGGCTTATGTTGTAATGCACAACAGTGATTCTCACTAGTCCGAGTTATGCTGATACTTAGCAACCTTTGTAAGCTTCAGTTCTTCACTTGGAATAAAATTACTTACCATTACAAATTTTTTTTTATCCCTTTTAGAGTCCTAAATCAATCTTTCACAAACAGAAAAATGCTCATTCGTAGTAAAAGTAAGTTGGATATTAAAGGAAAGCTTAAAATAAAAAGATAAGTTATATTAAAGCTAATTAGTTATACTTTTAAAACAAAAAATTCTTATTGTAACTAATAATATAACGAGTTTTTCATCTAATTAGATAAGGTCTACTCTATTCTATTCTAACAAGTTTTTCCCCTTTTAGAGTCCTATCAAATCTCAATCTCTCACAAACAAAAGTATTCTCATTCGTAATAAAAGAAAGTAGGATATTTAAGGTAGCTTAAATTAAAAAGATCGTCTAATTAAATTAGGTCTAGTACTCTATTCTATTCTAACAAGTTTTATCCCCTTTAGAGTCCTATCAAAACTCAATCTCTCACAAGCAAAAAGATTCTCATTTGTAATAAAAGTAAGTAGGATGTTTAAGGTAAGTTCAAATTAAAAAGATAAGTTTTATTAAAACTAATTAGCTATACTTTTAAAAGTTATTTTCTTAGTGTAACTAATTATATAGCGAATTTTAGTTTAGACAAGTACACATGTAAAGATAAGTTCAATTAAATAAGGAAATTAGGTTTAAAGTTTAATTAAATAATGAGATTAAGTTTAAATGGGTATCTTCTAATTTGATAAGGTTAAAATGTGTACTTTGATAAGATTAAAAATAGTTTATACTGCAATTGAATATTTACAATATAAATGCACGTATAATGAATAACATAAAAGCAAAAGTATAAAAATAATATTAATAAATTATTTATAATATATAAATAACTATTTTGTTGATTATCATATTCATATTCTAAACTATAAATTATAATTATTTCGTAATAATATTTTTAAGCTTATAAATAATATTTATTCAATGAATATCTTAGAATTCTATAAGTAATTATATTTTCATTTAATTTACTATGATATTTTCACACTTTTTTTCTTTGTTTTTAGCTAATAATATATATATATATAAGTTTATATAATAGTTTCATTGTGGGTTTTTTTCCTGGTAAATAGCCTGTGGGGAATCGAAGCTTTCCAAGTTGTGGGTGTCGACTGTGAAATTCCTGCACTTCATTTCGCTGAAAAACATGCTCATCATATTTTTGATGACGACTACGTCGCCGCCAGCCGTGATGTCTTTATCAGTGGGGCAGCCCCACACATTTTCCTTGATGAATGTCGCTGAGGTGCTTCCTAAGCCGCCGGTAGGGGAGATCAATTATGTTTCCACGGGTGCACCTTCTGTACAAAAAAGAGCTTTGCTGCAATGGTGGGGACATCAACTAAGTCCGCACAACAGCCTCAAATCCCAATTGTACCTGTGGCTTTCCGGCCTCCTTCTTTGCACGAAGGAGAGCCGGCCATTCATTTCTCGGTGTTAGAAAATTCGGGTTCTACCTTTCCGCTGCAACATTCACTGGTTGAAAAATTATCTGCTGGACGTCCACCTTTGGAGACTATTAAATCAGCCATCATTAAGTTTTGACACCTTGATCATGAGGTTCTTGTAGGCTTACTTGATCCTCGTCATGTGCTTTTGGTTTTTAAGTCGGAATCGGACCTTACGAGAGCGTGGGCGAGACAGATTTGGGCGATTAATGGGCATGGATTCAAGCTTCTCAAATGGATTCCAGATTTTGATTTAAAGCAGGAAAGCTCAATTAGCCTGGTATGGATTTTTTTACCCCATTTACCGATTCATTTCTTTCAACCTGCTTATCTTTAATTTGATTGCAAGTAGGATCAGTAAATTTCTAGATATGGACAATGCCACTCTACATCCGGTCAATATTAAAACTCAAAAAAACAATACATGGCAGCAGAAAAAAAAAAAAAAAAATCTAGTTATTGGAGAAACTTCAAATGGGAGAAATATTCAAAATGAGCAAGAAAATGATGGACAAATCACTAAGGTTGTTAGCTCTAATCTGAGTATGGAAATAAACAGTTTTTGTACCGGTTTAAGTAAAGAGGGTAAGGACGAAGGTGATTCTAAATTACAACAGAACGAAAATGAGGAATCCGTGGTCTTGGAGGATAATACTTCCAATGGAAGGGGTGCACATATTTTCGATTCTGACCTTATATCGTTGCTTGAAGCTAAAAGGAGCTTAATATTAATATTCCGCATGAATATCATGGGCGGATTAATGATTTAGATGAGGAGGTTATAGTTCGTCCACTCTCGGCCAATGAAAAAAAAAAAAAAACGGATTCTTTTAGTTCGAGGGAAGTGGCTATTGCTGCTTTATATGGCATGCAAAACGAGGTACGTATAGTTCATGCATTATTCACTAATGTAGCTTCTTTGAATGCAGAAAATGAAATTAATAATGTTAAGGAAAACGGGGTAGAGAATTCTACGTCGAAAGGCAGTGAAAACCCCATCCTTAAAGGTGTTACCATGTACAAGATCTCAGTTGACGTCTTCTAGCAAAAATCTGATTGGTGGGTTGTACCGTAGGAAACTAAGTACAACACACAATTATAACTCTCATAAGTTGTAATGAAGAGCTAGGATCTTGTAGAAACTTTTAATCTAAATTAATGACTAAGATTTAATAGGAGTTAATACTTGTTATAATTTAGTTAGAACTCAATAATTAAAAGAGGATTAATGATTAGTTCAACTAAAACTATGACACTTAATTTAATTGTTGGGATTTCGTAAGAGATTCTAATCCAATCTAATGGCTGAAAATTAATAAGGAACTAGATCTAATTCTAATCTAATGAGATTTCAAGTTAGATAGGAATTGATAATAATTCTACTAACACTAGAACATTTAAACCAATGGCTGAGATTAGGTAGGAACTTAATTGATCTAATCTATGGGTAGAGAATTAAGACTAATCCAAAACAGATGAGGATTCCTAGATTAATACAAACTGAAACTAGAAAACTATATAAACACTATGGCTGGTCGTATGAACCATAATTCATAAGAGAGAGAGAGAGAGAGAGAGAGAGAGAGAAAACTGGTACATCAAGGAGAGAGAGAGAGAGAGAGAGAGAGAGAGAGAGAGAAAACTGGTACATCAAGGAAACTTAGTGTAACAGCCTGAATAAATCCTAAAACTATACCTTGAAACCTTAAGGGTAAAATAGTAATTTGATAAATTAGTAATTTACTCTCATTAATAAATTAGGATTAAAACTCATAAGATCCTTAATCTTATAAAATATTTTAGAAACCCTCAAGTCACCTAAAACTGATCAGGTTAGCCAAGTGGACTTAGGAAGTAGTATGGGTTAGATTGCTGGACTTAGCAGATAAATAAGAAATAAAATCAATTAGCAAGATAATAATTATTTTTAACAACTCAGATGATTCATTTTCAAACCCTAAACCTTATTACATAATCAGAAGTTAATTAGGAGGTTAATTGGAAATTATAGAGCCTGAAACCCAGTTTTGCCCCTCCAGCAGTTTAGTATTGCAACTTTGCCCCTGGACCTTTAAATAACAAACAAACTCCTTTTACTTTCATTTTCTCTCTTTCTCAATTCTCATTTCTCTTGGAGCTCATGGAGAAGAAGATTGGGAGAAATCCCAAATCCCTAGATGCATGGAGGTGAAGCTACTTCGGATGCGACCCGGCACACCCCAAGTTGAGTAGACCTTTGTTTTCCTGCCTATTTATTCCTATTTTGGCATTATGATCATGGGAAAGAACCTTGTTTGACTTTATGCACCCTTCCCCATGAGTCCATGCTCTTGAGAAGCCTAACCCTTGTGGATGGTTTACATGATCCGACCCATTTGGATTTAGATTTCTAGGGTTTGTATTTAAGGAAAATCAATAGATCATTGTTCAGATTTTTTCTTGACCTAGAAATACGATTCAAAGCACCCTTAGGTGATTAGCAAGCTCTGGGTGAAATCTCACTTAGAAACACCTCGGATTTGCTTGAACCCGACTTTCGACGACCACCTTGGCTCGCCGAAATAGCTCGTCGAATGACAGCGACAGTTTCCAGGTCACTGGAAAGGTCGCCGAGACCATTTCGGCGAACCGACAAACTCGCCGAACCCATCTTGGTTCACCGACGACCTCACCGAGAACCTCCCCAAACCTCCTCGGTGCACCTCGCCGAAATTCAGCCTTTTTGTTTGGTTTTTCCCCTTGGACACCTGTATTACCTCCAACTTAATTGTTCTAACATGCTTTTGGAGTTAGTAGACTTGTCCAAAAAAATATGACCCATCAACCCGAATTAAATTTGGCCGAGCAATAGGAGATTTTGCAAAATCTTGTATGTATGGCCCCAAAACACTTCCATTAGCTCAAGACCATCATTTTATATAAGTTGAGTACTAATAGTAGTGGTTGGAGGTGATAACCTTCAATTTGGTTGGATTGGTAATTCTTGTTATACCTCCTCGCATATTTTGCTAAGTTGAATGTTCAGCTAAAATATTATTATACCTAAATTTCTTGATTATGGTGGATGGACCATGTTGAATGCTTGAATGTAATTAAAGTAAATATGGAACTTGTGTGTGCTCATTTCGACTCATCTCACTTGCATAAATAACATTATGACTTATCTAAAAGCATGTTATATGCAATGGTGGTACCTTGTAGAGTAGATTGTGGGACTGTGCCCAGAGGATTGATGAATTGAATATATGTCTATGATGCATTGTTTGTTGCATTAATGAATGGACCTGAATATGAGAAATTGCATATGGAACTTCCAATTGTGATAGCCTAGTCTAATACCCCATGTGATAACCTTGGGTTTAGACTAACACATGAGATGATTGACTTGTTAACTATTATTTTCCTATGAGAGGACCCTTTCTATTATGCCCAAGCTAAGAGAGAAACCCAAATAGGGTATGCCACTATAGACTTGAGGGATGATGGTTACCCAAGGATCCGCACGTTGGTGTAAGCTTGGAATATGGTCATCTATTCGAAAGATCCGCACGTTGGCATAAGCTTGGGCAACAGTGAGGCCATAATACCCTTTTGTTGGATTGTGAATATGTATGATTCCCTGAGGGATCCGCATGTGTAACAACCTGAAATTTCACATAAAATATCTGATTAGAAAACCTAAGGTAATATAGTAATCTGAGAAATTTTAGTTAAAGTTTCCTAATTAATTAGGATAAGAATCAGTTAAAAGAACCCCTAATCATATAAGACACCATAGAATTTAATTAAGATATAAAATAGGTTAGACAACCCAATTTAATAATTAATAACTAATATAACGCATGCGAT
>JAUPMG010278134.1:0-18669 GCA_031762675.1 Pachysandra terminalis | reverse complement strand
CATTCTATAGGCATTGTCTTTACTCCTTAACATTCTTATATGAATCAGTTATTCTAATGGATTTTCTATTATGTAGCAACAAGATCTATACACTAGAAGATCATATCAAGAGCATTTATTCCCCACAATTGGTTCACAACAAGACTCTAGCAACAGTAACATGTCAGTATCTACTATTTTTAAAAAAAATAAAAAATAAAATTGGCATTTTATGAGTTTGTGATTCTTTTATACTTAATTTTACTCACAAGGATTCCAATGGCCACATCTATTATAGATTGTAACTTTCTGTGGCTTGATTCTATCTTTGTGGGCTTGTTGGGCTGGGTTATTTTGTTCCTGTTCCCATGTGTATTTAAAGGGTCATGTTTGTATTTGTTTTTGAGTGTATGTGTATGCTGTCCTTTATATTGGTATGTTGTTCTTGGAACTCTATTTTCTTTCTTTATTGTTACTCTGCTCTTGATTTGTTGGCTGGTGGTTTTGCTGGGTGGATGACTTCATTTGATGCTATACCCTCCTCTAATGCATATAATCCTTTGGTTCAATTGCATGTTTTATATGGGAATTAGATAAGTTTGTGTTCACTAGCTTCTTATTGGTAGCTAGTGTGGGTTACCTACCTTTTCTTCCTTATATAATTAAATTACCTGTTTCTTTTTTTTTTCTCAGACATATCCAAAGATGGAAATGAGAAGGGAGATATATATTTTGGCTTTTTTTCTATTCATTCATTGCCTATTGTTATTTTGGAGCTTCCATGCCAACACAGTAGTGTTCACCTTATTTTGAGGTGTTCTAAGGTAGCTTCTCTTGTATTTTCTTTGCATCCCTTTAATAGTTGAATGCTTTGTAATTCTATTTTTCTCTTTTTTAATAATTTTCGTTTCTTATGGAAAAGATAGTTTAGACAGATCTAAGTCCTTGGGTTTGTGACAAAAGTTGTCTATATGGGGAGTGAGTTCCCTTACTAGTGCTATGCTTGAAAAGGATCATAGTAGTAGTTTAGTGCTGCCCTGTTCTAATGTTTCTTTTGTGAATGAGTTCTTTATTTTTGTTTATTCTTATAGTGTTTCCCCTTTATTTAATTACTCCTTCCCTCGGCTTTAGCTTTTGGGGATGGAAATGGTTTGTATTTTGTATGACATTTGCATGTATAGGGTACTCATGAATTCTTTTTTTTTTTTTTTTTGTCCTAGTTGAAGAACTATTGAATGTTAAAGGAATTTAGACCTCCAACACAAATTTTGATGGTTCTTCATTTCTTTTGATAGGAATTAGACTCTCCGTATAGAAAAGCTAGGCATTGCATTGTGGGACTGGGCTTTGGTTCATATGTCACAGATCTGATCCCCACATGATTTTTGATTGGTTCCACAAAAGTTTTGTTTGGTTCCAAAATTATATGTTGAGTCCTTAGATCAATGAAGGTTATTACTTTTGTACCTCTTTGTGGTTTTCTAAAAATACAGAATGTTATAGTTAAGTACAAACTTGGTTATCCAAATGACACTAAAATGAATCCTTTTAGATATTGAACATGAACGCCCAAAAAAGTCAATACGTTTTTAGATGCATTTTTGGTCCCAATACTTGCAATTCCAATTGACTTAAGTTGTGATGGTAATCAAAAGGTGGCCTCCACAGTCTAGGTGTGACACTTGCAGGCATGATGACCAATTCCCATGACTACCATCATCTCATCATCCTTGTATTTTGGTTTCTGCAATTTTTTTTATTTCATACATATTTGTTTATTTATTTATCATTGTTTTTATGAATAGAAACCCATTATGTTGGCTTTGTAAGTTTCTGGCAGTAACTACTACGTTATAGACTCGTATGTTGGGATCAAAAATATGGGATTGGTGTTTTTGTATGCCAATAAATCCAGTCATCTTGCATCTACAAGTCAAGATCTCAGTGATGATGAGAGAGTTCCCTTGACACCACCACCACATGATAGAACACCCAACACATTGCCCACGAATGAAGAGAAGAGAAGTCCCAGTAGGCATGCAGTTGCTCCTGCTGTTGCTGGAAGGGCTCCCACAGTCTCACCATCTTCTTCGATCTTATTGTGAAAATCAAGCAAAAGAGTTATCAAGAGTAAGTTTTGATGAACAATCATCCATGTTACTGGATCTTTGGTGGAATTGAAATTCGTAGAATGTGATTTTGGAGAGTGGAATGCTGGCTCTTAAGGATTAATGGGATATTACATCTTTGTGGTATATATTAGGTTCTCATAAGATGTTCATACTATAATACTTGATTATTAAGGGGAAACTAGTTGTCTGATCAAATTACTTGGTTCGGCAAATAGAGTTTTAACAACCTTGTAACAAAATGATTTGGTTCAACAAAGATCTGCAAGATGACCAATAAAGTAACAGCTAATCAAAGTGGGAGATACAGAGAGAATTCATCTACAATATAACAACATTGCCTACTTTGTTAGTAATCTTGCAGAGCTTTGTATCTCCCAATTCAACAATATTGTTCTCTGCAAAAATCAAAGAGGGAGATACTTTCTAGAGAAAAGAGTAGTTCAGTAGGAAGAACAAGATCCAAAATAACATGAGGAAGAAACTCCAATACATCTCCTTAAACAAGTTTGATACAAAAAAAATGTTAACATTCTCAAACTATTTACATCTAAATTATAAGACCCAAAAATAATGCAATCAAGAAAACAAATACATATGAGACTATAGTTTTCATTTTCACTATTTGAGCTCCTTTAACATCTAGTTGGGCGGCTTCAATAACTTTAATATGAGCTTCTATCTCCCTTCTCTATGCGTCATTGTCATTATCATTCTCATCTTTTCTCTCATCATGTCTGCAATCAGTTACCAATTGGAAGTATTCACACTTCTCAGTTGATGAACCATTCAAAGACATTATTAAAAAAAATTATTTTACAGCAATAAAAAAACATTATTACAATAATTACTCAAAATAAATATACTTACAAATTTTCCAGCACAAGTACAAAATAGCCTATCAGGGTTCTCCTTTGTCCTTGAAACGTTAATTACTGTTAGTCTTTTGCATGAACATTTCTCTCATATCTTAGGTCGATAAAATTATTTGAAGATGAACCAGCGCTTTTTGGCATTGTGCCTGTTAATGATTTGTTTACTGTTTAGCTATGTTCAATTGAATGAACAAAACATAGCCTAAATTTAAAACAATTAAAACAGCCATGCCATACTCATGAAAATTAAAAGGTAATAAGTTCAGCATTTTACTAAGTCAAAGGCATTGTCTCTATTACAATTGTTTTTTCCCCTTTTCTAATAAGAAAAAAACAAAAGAAGGAAAAGAAAAAACATGTTTAAAGTGGAAATTTGCTAGCTACGTAAAGTATGATTGCATCAGAAACATGTTTTAGGAAAAGAATTTGGAAATGAGTTTCTTTCGTTTAAAATTCAATATATTCTCATACTATATTAGCAATGGTTATTCACAGAAACATTTGAATATGACCTTACCAAATTAGGTATAGGGCAAAAAGATGTAAAAATAAAATAAAATGAAAGAGATGAACTAGAGCAAAAATATATTTGAATAATGTATTCTCAGCTAAGCAAAATAAACTTGAAGAATATATTCTCAGCTAAGAAAATAACATGAGAAGTGAGTTGAGATTAGCCATGAAAAGGTTTAGGGAATTCTCGAAATGGTGTGCATCATTCATTTTATATTGTCTATAGTAATCCTAAATAAAGTCATTTATGCCCAAAGCGCATGCCGTATTAAACGAAACAGAACAATGGGTCAAGGAATCTACTTTGTAATGTCCCCATCTCCACCCTACTTTCTAGATGATTGCCAGATTTAAGAACAAAAAATGCACATGAGCTTTCACAAGATATCTCGAATCTAAGTACAAATCATTCAAACATTGTATGGTAAGATTGCTATTGTACAATGGCAATAGCAATATAATCTCTAGCAATGGTTATTCACAAAAACATGTGAATATGACTTGACCAAATCATGAAGAGGAAAAAAAGACATAAAAAAAATAAAAAATTGATGAACCAGAGCAAAAATAAACTTGAAGAATGTATTCTCAACTAAGCAAAATAAACTTGAAGAATATATTCTTAGCTAAGTATGATTGAATTAGTTTATCTTGAAATATTTAAACAGTATGATTGACTTAGTTTATATCAGCTAAGTGAAGTATGATTGAACTAGTTTATCTTGAGACTAAGCAAAGTATGACAAAAATTTGCATTCTCAAGAAACTGATCAAGATTTCAAAAGAAAAAATATGAAATAAATAGATTAGAATGTACCTTTAGAACCGAAGATATGTTTAGACTTTAAATCAAACAGTTAAGGGGAAAAAAAGACATTGTGCAATGGCGATAATAGATCAGAGATGAAAAAATCAAGAAAACAAATGAAAGAGATGAACCAGAGGGTCTTCACCAATCCCTTTTTCAAATATTTGGATGGTGTTTTTGCAAGGAAGGGAAGGATTTACAAGAGGGAGGGGAAGAGACGATTTATTTGTCAAACAATGTTTGACTACTTTCAATTTCAAATTTGAAATTCAAATACACCTTCTGAACAACGGTCTTCAATAGCTCCATTAGAAAGCCTCGTGACCCTCACGAGAGGCTTTTGGAGCAAGGGCGAGCATCGGTGCACGCTACAACCGATGATCCAGCCTCGTGCTTCAGATGAAGTAGCCCCCTCAAGCACCATGCTTACACATTTGAACACATGAAGCTCTATATTGTCCATCTTAAGAGATCATCCTATTAAGGAGAATGTTACCAGTCATGAAGCCAACATCAGTCAGCATCTTCAATCACAAGTACTATCACCAACTATTAACCAAGTGAGGGACAAAGCATAAGAAGAGTTCATCGTTCTCATAGTGCATCTATATACGAATACAAAGGTAATATTTAAATATGCTATTTGATGTGAATCTTCCGAGAAGGCTCCTCTTCACATATCGACTTTAAGGGAGATGGTCACCCGACTGCATCTTGAATAGGATTCTCTTTACATATCGACCTAAGGGAGACTGTCACCCAATGGGTCTCCTGAGCAGGCTATCTTTCCCTTACCTACATAAAGGAGATGGCCACTCAACTAGCCTCCCGAGCAGGCTTTTCTCTAAATATCTACATGAGGTTGTTAACTAACTGCCTCTCGATATGACCACTTATTATATCTCTCATCAGCACGCCACCCCGAGATGGCCAATTCCTCAAGCTCGCCACCCTGAGATGGCCAATTCGTCAGGCTCACCACCTTGAGAGCAACAATTCATTAGGTTCGCCACCCCGAGATGGCTAATTCGACAGGCTCGCTATCCCAAGAGGGCCAATTCGTCAAGCTTTCCACCCTTAGATGGCCAATTCTCCAAGCTCACTACCCCGAAATGGCCAATTCCTCAGGCTCGCCACCCCGAGATGGCCAATTCATCAGGCTCGCCATCCCCAAATGGCCAATTCACCAGGCTTGCCACCCCGAGAGGACCAACTCGTCACAAAACATAACATATCTCATATGGTTCGCCACCACAAGAGGGTGAACTCGTCACATACCATAAGATAACACATCTCATAGGGCTCGCCGCCTGAGAGGGCCAACTCGTCACATAACATATTATATCTCATAGGGCTTGCCACCCCGAAATGGCCAACTCGTCACATGACAATCATATCTCATGGGGCTCGCCAACCCGAGAGGACCAACTCGTCACGTAATATATCATCTCTCATAAGGCTCACCCCCCCGAGAGGGAAAAATCGTCACACATCATATTTTGTCTTTAGGGCTCACCACCCCAAGAGGGACAACTCGTCACATATCATATCTCATACAGCTAGCCACCCCGAGAGAAACAATTCGCCACTAGCGGCCAACGACCCCGAGATGGTCAATTCATCACTAGTGGCCAACCACCCCGAGATGGTCAATTCATCACAAGCAACCAACCACCCAGAGATGGTCAAATCATTATTGTTGAAACAGTAATTTTTCAAAAAATTAACAATAATAAAAGACAAGGAAACTCCATCATTGGCTAATCCTATATGATAGGGTGCATAGACAAACACCCTCTCACACCCTTATTCTTCTTTAAACAAAAAGAGAGTGGAATGATAAAGAGGAGGTTGACGGACACTTGGCACATTCTAAAGAAAGCTAGAGGTTATTCAACTTCCCACTCAAGATGGGAAGTTAGATAAACTACCACCCTCTATAAGAAAGAGGGTTGGATGCTTCTTCAATGGGGCTGGACTTTTGATATGTAGGGAGGAAAACTATAAAGGGAAGAATCTTAAAAAAGAAAAAAAAAAAGAAAGGAAACAAGCAAAAGAAGGAGCACAAGTATGCTCTCTCTCTCTCTCTCTCTCTCTCTCTCTCTCTCTCTCTTTCCAATTGACAGTCCATGCGATGGCTTTTCCACTTATCTACATCACGTTGATCAAATTCTGGTTCTCATTTATGGAGGACCAGACCATTGTTAAGGTTTCGGTTCTCATTTTTGGAGGACAAGACCATTATTAAGGTTCCGGTTCTCATTTTTGGAGGACAAGACCATTGTTAAGGCTCTTCTTGAGGTGCCATGCATGCACCCTTCGAGAACTGATTTGACTGGTTATGGCCGTCCATACTTCTCTTCTTCTATTGCTATAATCATGACGATAGATGCTTCAATATCCCGTTGGCCGATTCATACATCGATAGTTTGACATTGAACTGTGAAATTTGTTATGAAGGCGTTTTCTACAACTTCAAAACCGAAGACGCCAGCATCTACCTCTCCAAGCTTGTCTTCTGTTGGAACTAGTTCTACAACATCAAAACCAAAGACGCCAGCATCTACCTCTGTAAGCTTGCCATCTATTGGAACTAAATCTGTAATAGATTTTAGTTCACACACAGCACATTTGGGACTCCCAAGGTCGTTGGTTTATCATTACATCAACTTGGAGTTAGTTTAGAGTCATGGGATTCATCTCCTTCTCTTCCAAATGCAAAAGAAGTGAAATATTAGGTCTGCAAGTGCACTTCACAGATCAAGAAGAACCATTGAATCCGAAGTTAAGCAAGTTAAGCCTGAAGGGGTTCTTTGATAACAAGGATGCTGATTTACATGCACATGGCAAGGAGCTTGTTAAGCCTGATATTAAGAACATGCTGAGGAAATCATTTGATTGTTATGAATCAAGAAGTAAACAATACTTCAAGAAATGTATAAGTGGAAGAGATGAAGAAAATCAAATTCTCTCTTTGTTCACTGTATTTCAAAAGAAAAGAAAGAGCTTGAAAAAGAAGGTGGGGAGTTGATGCTATACTCTCCACCCTTGTTATCACTATAGTCCTTACCAATGGGGCTTTAGACCCCACTAATTGGGACTTTGATCTGATGAATATGATCTAATCCTAGTGACTAAATATGACTTGGGTTAGACAAGAAGTCCTTGACTTTGTTGGTCTAGCCCTCGGTCCTAGTGACCAAATATGATTCGGGATAGACTAGTTTGTTGTTCTAGCCCCACGATCCTTGAACCAAATGACAACTTGTATACGATCCAACGGTCCAAATGACACGGATATCAGATCCAACGGTCTAGATGACCCGCATATTAGATACAACAGTCCAAATGACCCAGACATCAGATCAAACGGTCCAAATGACTCGAATATCATATCCAACGGTCTACATGAATCAAATATCAGATTCAACGGTCTAAATGATCCACATATCAGATCCAATGGTCTAAATGACACAGATATCTAATCCAATAGTCCAAATGACCCGGATATCAGATCCAACAGTCCAAATGACCCAGATATTTGATCAAACGGTCCAAATTACCCAGGTATCAGATGCACAGTCCAAATGACCAAGATATCAGATCCAATAGTTCAAATGATCCAGTTATCAGATTCAACAGTACAAATGACCCAGATATCATATCCAACGGTTCAAATGATCCGGATATCAAATCCAACGGTCTTCATGACTTAAATATCAGATCCAACGGTCTAAATGACCTACATATCAGATCCAATGATCTAAATGATCTAGCTATAAAATCTAGCAGTCCAAATTACCCATCAGATCGAACAATCCAAATGACACAGATATCAAATCCAATGGTTCAAATGATCCGAATATCAGATCCAACGGTCTACATGACTAGAATATCAGATCCAACAGTCTAAATGACCCACATATCAGATCCAACGGTCTAAATAACTCAAATAGCATATCCAACGGCCAAAATGACCCAGATATAAGATCCAACGGTCCAAATGACCTGGATATCAAATCCAAAGGCCTAGATGACATACAAATCACACCCGAAACAGAGCATACCTTGATCCTTTTTTAGAACTACGATTGGATTGATCCCGCTTCGGGTACGTAGGCAGCCTGGCATATTAAATCAGGTTCAGCTACACCTAAGCAAACCTCATATATTGACCCATTTCATACTGAGAACTACGGTTGGCTTGATCCCACCTTGGGTACATAGGCAGCCTGACAAATAAAACCAAGCTCAGCCACACCTAAACCAAACCATATATTGTTCAATTTCCATGAGAACTACGGTTGGCTTGATCCCACTTTGGGTACGTAGGTAGCCTGACAGGTTCAATCAGGCTCAACCACAACCAAACCAAAATATACCGTATCCCAAAAATACCGATGATCAGTAACAATCATGATACAATAAAATAAGGTTTAAAGCTAGAATCAAAGGGTATTCCATAAATCTAGGATATAATTAAGAGACCTAGAGTCTTGAATGGGTCTACACCACACATCATTAAGAGCTCACATACTTGAGTGAAATATGGTTGGTCAAATATCATTTGTTTGGGCCTAACATGTTTTTGGCATGCTGTCACGCCCCAAAACTCATGGCACGAATCCCTATGAAGTCAGCACGGATCTCGAGGTGAGACCTTCGGGTTCCAACCGTGGAACGCGGATCACCATAAAAAAACCCAAATAATAAAAGTAATATTATAACTTTCATTAAAACTCAGAGTGGGGAAGCTAAAATATAATTTAAATCAAGGCGCATGGCTTCAGAAGAGCCTAGAATCCATAGCAAAGTAATGAAATACATCCATCAAGTCTAAAATTCCAGCCAACATGGTCCAACAAACAATTTATAATAATATGTCTAAAATCTTGAATAAAAGGGAAAGCACCATCTAGTCCAAATCCATTTGCCATCCTATCTCAATCTGCGACATAAAATGTTAAGTGAGCTTGGAATACCCAACAAGACCATATCTGTCTTTCATCCCCATAGAACATCATAGTACAAAATCAAATACAGAATTGGAAAGTAAAGTAATCGAGTAATCATGACATATAAGATAAATTGAATGATATGGAGTATAAGATGAGTGAGTATCAAACAACTGCTCTATATGATATGCTCAAACAAAAGAATACATGTGAATGTGCAATGTGCAATGTTATGAACTAGGTTAATGTATCATGTTAAGTCTCCCTCAATTACAGCTTCTAAATCAAGAACCAATTCGGGACATAGCTCACTAAGATCAGCCGGATGTCGCTCTTCTTCGTTTGGGGTAGATAACCTATAGTATGGTACGAAGGTCACCATTTACTGATTTTTGAGTGTATTTACTCGAGGTTTAGCCAACTGTATAGGACTTTGCTGAATCCTACCCTTATTTAAGTGGGACATTTCAACCCACAGGTATTGTCAACCTCACCAGAAAACCTCACAAAGATAATTCGTATTTACACCTCCCGGGCACACCTAAGAATTTACATAGGCCTAGTATGCATGCATTAATTAACTTAGGACTCAAATGATAATTTTCATCAGATACTATTCACGCGTCCATACACGCGGATAATCTACTAGAAATCATTATAAGTTTCCTAATATTGTTCAAGCTAAATCAAACCACATCATTAATTCTATCAGTCACTGCCTGATTGACTGAACACGCTATACATAAGTGTATCAGTAGGATTTCTTGTGATCACACCCTTCGGAAGCTATTCGTGCGCCATTATACATGAATAATCCACCGAATGCCATCACAGGTATCATTTCCCCAAGTCTAAATTAAACCAAACATATGAGAGTCCACGTTCTAATCACCAAGTACATGGAGTGTGCAACTCCAGGGTAATGTCAAGTCAATAAACCAGTCGGTAGTGTAGGGTGCACCATGGAACTCAAAGATGATTCCCCGCAGGTAGGCTAGAGCCTTCAGACCATCCTTTGATTCCAAGAGACCATATCTCAATCACCTGGCACAAACCCCCAAACCAAACCAATTTGTTGTGGAGCTCAAATTTTATTCCCCACATGTCGGCTAGAACCTTCATATCGAACATTGATTCCAAAGATTGTGCCGCACTCATATGGCATCAATCCCCAAGCAAACCAGCCAAAAATCCAACTCAGGAACACCAATGGCAGATTCACTGATTTACCGGTGCCTGCCGGTCGATCATTTATAGTGTAAAATTGGTCCCTGTCGGCAGACTCACTGGTATGCCGGTGCCTACCGACAGACCTATTCTCTACGCATTTAATTCCCGTCGGCAGACTCACCGGTGTAGCGGTGCCTGCCGACGGGTCACGTAATTAGGGATTTTCTAGGGTTATGAAATCCCAAATCTGAGACTATGTCGAATCCGAATCATAGGAAACTCATATCAATACATCTAATCAATATCAAATCTACCAAAATCACATTAGATCATTATTTAACAAAATCAAAGGAATAAAAGAATATTTAATATTACTCTGGCACGGTGTAAATCCAAAACACAAATCAAATGAATACTAACAATATCATCAATCATCCAATAAAATAGAATTAAATCATGCTTTCCTACATACGACATTGAAATACGAACTCATACGATAATTCCAAGATCAACTACAATATTCCGTAAGGACTATACAGAAAATGAGACTTACGTTGGGCTTTAGATCTACGCTTAGCAAGTGATTCCTCTTCCTTTCTCTTCTTCTCTTCTTCCTCTTCTTCTTCTCCAAGATAGGTGATGGCTAGGGTTTGGTTCTGACCTTGCCTTTCTTTTCCTCTCCTTTATTCTCTCACCAAGTCTCCTAATAGAATTCTTGTCATATGGAAAGGAAGAGGGGAAGATATGCTTGTTTCCTTCTTTCTCTCCCATTTCCAAACCCACGTTGCCCACGTCCTCACACGAATCCTTGCATTCTAATTTTTGAATGTGAATTAATAAAGTACAAGGAGTGCCCAGCTTGAAATCTTATTACACCATAGACCCCCAAAACACATAGTTATGTTCTAAAGCAACCCTATGCTCTAATTAACTTCTAATTTAGCATACTTAATATTATGAAAAATACTCAATGATCAAGATTCTTTCTATTGTCAACTAACTCAAGTTTCTACATTAATTAAAGGCATAGTACAACTAAATTATTTTATTGGATTTCATTTGTTCTTATAATATTTCGTTTAATCAATCTCGAATTAATTATGATAATCATTTTCGGGTTAGGGTCACTAAAGTCTTACCCCCTCTAGGAAATTTCTTCCCCGAAATTCATCATACTAGGTTTCTAGAACACCTCCTCCTAGAGTCTGTTATGCTTCAATTATGGAACTCTCAAGTTTAACATGCATTCAATTGTACAGCATACTCATACTAAATTCACATAAGTTCATGTAAAAAGAAATAAATTCAGTTAAATAAAGTGTGTGATTTGTGCACCTTCAATGCCAGCCTTAACGTCCTCGTTCTCTATTCCTTCTGTTCTGAAATCTTTTCATTTCCCAAACATTGCTCATTCTTTTGCTTCAATGGTTATCGACAATATCTCTGAATATGTCCCACCTTCCCACAGCTAAAACACCAAGTCGGCGGACGTGGTTGTGGCTGAGGTGGTGCCATGACAAGAGCCACCGCGTTAACTGGAACAAGCATCTTTACAACTTTTTGCCTCTTCTCTGAGCCTTGCTCTCTACTTAGCCTCAACGGGTGAGGACAAAACCTTCGGAAGTGTCCCACCTTTCCGCAATTGAAACAGATAGGCCCCTCTAAACTCTTACGCTTCCTTTCCAAGTGTCTCTCCCTAGTTTGTTCCCTTGGCCTAAAAATCTTACCTCTATCACCCTGCTTCTTATTCTTGTTTCCTTGTGTGATCTGCCTCCTCTCTTGTTCTCCTTGAATCAGTTATTCCAAGTCCCTTGGATCTTAAATAGACCTGTCATCAAGGGATTTACCCCTTCCTCATTAGATGAACTCTCACGAACTGCCTTTTTTTGTCCCTCGGCCATTTACACTTCATATCTAACTGTATATCCAAAGGTATCTACATCTATATTAATCACAGTAATCAAAATAAGTAATTATAAGATCCTGTTACACACACAACACACAACACGCAATTGTATCCATGTGAATCCTGATGTTCATGACTAAGTCCTCTTCACTCTAGGCAAGTTAACAACACATTGGAAAAAATAAAAGTCAATGTCTTATGCATTCATAACACACTTGCTCATTATAGAATAAACTCCAAATTTAGGCGTTCATGACTCCACCCATTACAATAAAATACAGTCCAACTTTATGTTTTATAATTCAATCGACCATAACAATTAAGAAATTTATATTTACACATTTGCAAATCAATCGTTTAACATGGGACGTTATTCCACACACCATGAAATTTCCAGTGATACCACCTTCAGAAACTATACATGTGCCCATACACAGATAATCTATAAGGAGACATCACTAGTATTCCATCCATGCATTTCCACCACATGATCATTCCCAATACTTATATTATACTATATCACACCAACAAGTTCATCACATTCAACAGTCCAGACATTCATTGTGAGAGACTACCAATTATCATGTTATTAACAAAACGTATAAATCGTAACCTACCACAACTTTGTTACACACCTTAATCATGGCATTTTTCCATGATTGGAGTCACGTTGGAACCAAAATCACACATCACATTTCAAACTACATCTTTCAATTTTCTAGAAATTTTTATAGGTTATAGGTGTATTTATCCTTACTAGAGATTCTACAAAAATTTTCCTTCATTTAATTCTTGCTTTATTAATCCAATTCATCTTCTGGTTGCCCAACAATAATATTTTGGGATAATCCCTCATAAATAACTTATATCAAGTCTTTTATCGTTTCTTGATAAGTACGCTAACACACCTTCCTTTTCATAAATTCTAGGGATACATGCATTTGCAACTACATCGTGCCTTTTTTTTTTTTGAAAGTAAGTAGTTTATTTCCATAAGATGTTAAAAGAACAACAAAGGCTTAAGCTAGCCAGGAGTACACATAAAGTGTAAAAGACACATCTCCAAGCTAGCAAACACTAACTAGCTTTAGAAAAACCAGAAAAACAGCAAAACACCAACATCAACATTGTCATCTTCTCTTCAATCCCAAGTCTCTCTTCACAAGCCATCCATTCTTTTTCTTATCCAAGATACTCTTCAATTCTTGAGGGAGGTTATCATCATTCCAGAATGAAATCATATACGTAGAGGTAACATGGGAAGCAAGCCAGTCCGCCGCCGAATTGCCTTCACGATATACTTGTTGAATTTTGCAGGAGCTGAAACTTCTCATCTTGTTTCTAATTTTATGTACTAAGAAACTATACTGCCAAGGGATCTCCTTAACCAAGGTGATTAAACTCTCCACATTGGTAGAATTAGTGTAGAACTGAATCCTTGGAGCACTAATTTCCTCAGCCATGATGAGACCATGCCAAATAGCCTCCAACTCATGGGAGATAACAGAGATTGGTTCAGTAGCAGCAGCAATAGCTCTCACAAATTGGCCACAACTAAGTCTAAGGATGGCACCAAGTCCACCCCTAGAGTTAGAGTAGGAACCATCACAGTTGAGAGCCATATCCCCGAGAGGAGGAGCAATCCACTTAACAAAATAGAACTCCCCATGAGAAAAGATAACTTTAATGCCCCAGTTGTGGCACATCTCCCCCACAAACTGGCAGTCAGGGGCCAGACCCCACATAGTAGAGCATTTTCCAGCAACATTACCAATGTTGTTCCAGAATATACACTTCATCCCTATACTCATTCCTGAAAATTCTTGATTTTTTTCTCTCCATAGGTGGTAAATAGTGGCAGACAGAGCTAGCCTTCTGATAAACCCTTTAATATATTTCCTTGTGAATCTGTCCGCACACCAAGACACAAACTCATTCCAGTCAATTCTAGGGAGGAGCACCAAGTAGCATCTTCTCATCACCTCCTTCCAAACACACTCAGAGTAGGGACAAGAAAAGAAGAGATGGCTGTGAGAATCCCTCTCCAATCGCACCTAACACATTTGGCATTGGGAAGAGTTCCAAATTTCATAAGACAATCTTGAGTGAGGAGTCTTCCCTGGATAGCAAGCCAGCAAACAAACGATTGGTGAAGTACTTGGTCATCGTCCCTTATACTTATGGAGGTACTTTGTCAGTGTTAGAGTTTTACATATTTACGTAAGTTTTTAGCATTCGACAACTTGTGATCTTCTAGTGGTCAGATCTCATTGGACTTCCCAACACAGTGTGCTCTCCACACAGTACATCCCTAAAGCTCAATCCTCGAACCTTCAGAAATGGTGGCAAACCATCCTTTAGTATCCTTCTAAAGGTATCTTTTGAGGTGCACAAACAATAAAGAACGCCCCTTCTCATCCTCACATATCTATCCCTTTAATATCTTATTATTCATGTAACCAAAACATCTTACTATTATAGTAAGCATGTCAATAAAAAATTTATAATAATATATCTAAAATCTAGGATAAAAGGGAAAGCAACATCTAGTCCAAGTCCATTTGTCATCCTATCTCAACCTGCAACATAAAATGCTATGTGAGCTTTGAATGTCCAGTAAGACCATATCTATCGTCCATCCCCATAGAACATCATAGTACAAAATCAAATACAGAATCAGAAAGTAAAGTAATCGAGTAATCATGACATATAAGATAAATTGAATGATATGGAGTATGAGATTAGTTAGTATCAAACAAATGCTCTATATGGTATGCTCAAATAAAAGAATACATGTGAAGGTGCGATGTTATGAACTAGATTAAAGTATCATGTTAAGTGTCCCTCAATTGCAGCTTCTAAATCAAGAACCAATTCGGAACATAGGTCACCAGGAACAACCGGATATCCCTCTTGTTCGTTTGGGGTAGCTAACCCATAGAATGGTACGAAGGTCATCATCATTTGCTGATTTTTGAGTGTATTTACTCGAGGTTTAGCCAACCGTATAGGACTTCGCTGAATCCTACCCTTATTTAAGTGGGACCTTTCAACCCACAGGTATAGTCAACCTCATCGGAAAACCTCGCAAGGAAAATCCATATTTGCACCTCTCGGGCGCACTTAACAATTTGCATAAGCCTAGTATGCATGCACTAATTAACTTAGGACTCAAAAGATAATTTCTAGCAGAAACTATCCACGTGCCCATACATGCGGATAATCTACTGGAAGTCATCATAATTTTCCTAAAAGTGTTCAAGCTAAATCAAACCACATCATTAACTCTATCCGTCGTTGCACGGTTGACCAAACAAGCTATTTATAAGTGTGTCAGTAGGATTTCCAGTGATAACACCCTTTGGAAGCTATTCGTGCGCCCATACACAAGAATAATCCGCTAAATACCATCACAAGTATCCATTCCTTAAGTACAAATCAAACCAAACATATGAGAGTCCATGTTCTAATCACCAAGTACATGGAGTGTGCAACTCCAGGGTAAAGTCAAGTCAATAAACCAGTCGGTAGTGTAGGGTGCACCATGGTTCTCAAAGCTGATTCCCCACAAGTAGGCTAGAGCCTTCAGACCATCCTTTGATTCCAAGTGACCATATCTCAATCACATGGCACAAACCCCTAACCCAAACCAATTTATTGTAGAACTCAAAGTTCATTCCCCGTAGGTCGGCTAGGGCCTTCAGATCGAACTTTGATTCCAATCATTGTGCCTCACTCATATGGCAGCAATCCCCAAGCAAACCAACAAAAAATCCAACTCGGGAACAGCATCAGTAGAGTCACCGGTGTATCGGTGCCTGCCGGTGGATCATTTATAGTGTAAAATTGATCCCTATCGACAGACTCACCGGTGTGTCGGTGCCTGCTGACAAACCTATCTCTGTGCATTTAGTTCCCTGTCGGCAGACTCGCCGGTGTATCAATGCCTACCGACGGGTCCCGTAATTGGGGATTTTCTAGGGTTTGGACATCCCAAATCTAAGACTATGTCGAATCCAAATCATAGGAAAGTCATATTAATACATCTAATCAATACCAAATCTACCAAAATCACATTAGATCATTATTTAACAAAATCAAAGGAATAAAACAATATTTAATATTACTCTGGCACGGTGTAAATCCAAAACAAAAGTCAATGAATACTTACTATATCATTGATCATCCAATCAAATAGATTTAAATCATGCTTTCCTACATACGACAATGAAATACGAACTCATACGATAATTCCGAGTTCAACTACAATATTCCGTAAGGACCATACAGAAAATGAGACTTACGTTGGGCTTTAGATCTACGCTTAGCTAGCGCTTACTCTTCCTTTCTCTTCTTCTTCTCCAAGATAGGTGACAGCTAGGGTTTGATTCTGAGCTAGCCTGTCTTCTCTTCTCTCTTTTATTCTCCCACCAAGTCTCCTAATAGAATTTTTGTCATATGGAAAGGGTGAGGGGAAGATATGGTAGTTTACTTCTTTCTCTCCCATTAACAAACCCACGTCCTCCCATGCATCCTTGCGTTCTAATTTTTGAATGTGAATTTATAAATTACAAGGATTACCCAGCTTGAAATCTTATTACACCATCTCGGTGGACCACTCTGAGATTCGGCGACGTTTCCAGGACTTCCTTTTACAGCGACCATGTCGACACCCCAGTCGGCGCACCGAAGCCAATTTCGGCGCCCCGAAGCTACATCAGCGACCTCTCGACTAGCATTCAACCTCGATGACCTTTTGATGCACCGAGATGTCCGCCCTCAGCCCAGACTTCATGTTCAGCCACCATTCGGCGCGCCTAAGAGTTCGCCGAACGTCACTAATAGGCTATAATCAAGAGGGTTTTTCTATAAATTTGGACACATATCAAAGGGAAACTACTAACATACATTTGTTTTTACCAAAATCCACTAAAATACCACCCTAGAACCTAACATTGAGCTAACATCTAAGATTTAGACAATAAACCTATTCTCCAACCAAGAGTAAACTAAGGTTAATAACCAAACACTAAATCTATTCTACAACATGAAAAGAGACCTAATCTATCTTCTTAGACATTTGAATCATCCAAACATTCTTGAACATGATAAGTAACGAAAGCATGAAATCAAAGAGAGCCTATTTAAATTCATGAAGATATCCACTTACTTTCAAGAAAGTGCAAGAATCCTCATGGTAAATCCTTAGCAAGGCAACTCTTCTCCATCCTCGTCTCCTTCAAGTTCTCCTAGCCAAAACCCTAGCCTCCAAAACCAAAAATGAGAGAAAGAGATTTGAGATCCTCTTTTCTCTCCTCAAACCTAAACCCTAACTTATGCTAAATCTCAACCCTCCATTTCTCTCCAACTCTATCTCAACCCTCCATCTCACTCATCTAATCCTAACCTTCCAATTTCACCCACTCTCATCCTAGCCATTCAATCTAACCACCCCAACCACTTAAATCTACACCACGCATCGACAACCACTTTAATCCTCACCATACACCTCACACCCGCTAAAGACAAACAACTCTATAGCTTAAATGTAAGCCACACAATACTACAACTAAATCCTAGCCATACACCTCATCAAATGACCAAAAATTACAAGTTTGTCACTCTCTCAACATAATAGGGGTTGGACTACTATAAATAATAGCAGTACCCAAACATCTTATCAAACTTGATCGCATGGTCGGACCTAATCCGATCGACGATCCAATCAAGGTTAACAACCATCACATGTTATAGAATATAAAAATATACTAATAGGAAGATTAGAGCCTCCCTAATATTTTATTCCTAATTGATCACTAATTTAATTTACCAGTTTAACACTACACTTAAGTTTATTAAGTTAAATTAATCAGTTAGTGATCTAGGGATCTCTAGTGTGTCCTTGTTTGGTTAAGTTTGTTAAGTGATCTAAACTAAATTTACTAAGTGAAACTAACCTATCAATCTAAATAAATCACTATGCTACCCTAAGGTTCTCAGTTATTATTTTGACGAATTATTCAGGTTATCACACCTTCGTACCACGGGTAAATGCCCGGAATGAAGAGGGCGCTGCCGGTTGTTCCTGGTGATATTGTCCTGAATTGGTGCTTATTTACTGAAGCTGCAATGAGGGACACTTAACATAACACGTAAACGTAGACATTTTTATAACATTGCATTGTATTCTTCGATTGAGCATGATGTGTTATAATAACCACTTGCAATAGTACAAATCTTTGCAGATAGGGCTATTCTGAGGGTGTCAAACCACAAGGATCGGTGGTAATTCTTCCTAAATTATTAAATTAATTCCTATTGATTATGTAAAAAG